>WTSP01027387.1:0-74801 GCA_025331215.1 Actenoides lindsayi | reverse complement strand
CCCATCCCCCGCCCGCGGCCTCTCTGAACTTTTTAGATCAAGCACTCAAGGTGAGCAGGGACACAGTGGCCACCCGGCCACTGTTTGCATCCAGGTGTCTGGGAATAACCACAACTGCAGAATATTGTTCACCAAAAAAAATGGGGTTTTTGCTGGGAACCAGCTGCCCTCTAGAGGGTCTGCTCTGGCACAGCAAAAAGCAAAAGGGGGGCTTCTCAGCCTACCCGGCCCCTCTACTGGGCTGGGGGGTCCTGCTCCCTGCGGCCGCACAACAGCTTTTGCTGACCACCTTGGGCAGTGGGTCCCCTCACCGAGATAAGCCCTCGGCTCCAGCCTGCGCAGGGTGAGCACAGCCCAGCACCCTGGGATAGCCACAGTGCAGCATGGACCATGTCCTTGTGGAGGAGATGCTCCTGTGGGACCAACCTGCAGAGACGCAGGAGGTTGCATCACACCAAGGAGACATGTCCACATGGGCTTGGGCCATCTCAGGATCTGTTGGCAGGGGGGTGCTTGGCTGAGCGCCGTAGGGGAGCCAATGCCAATGTCCTCCAGCACCAGGGTGCCTGTATTCTTACCTGCCCCACTGCTCCGGCTCCTCAGGCCTCTGCTTCTCCAGCTTTCCGGTGGGTACCCCTGCATAAAAGATGAGTCAGTTGCTGAGTTAAAAAGATCACCTGCCTCATGTTGGTTCACCCCTTTTGCTCCAAGCAGGGACACCCACACCAGGTGCCCGTAAGTCCCTCTGTTCCTCCCTTCCAGCCGAGCCCCCTCTCCCTGCCACAGCCCCACAGCTAACAGCCAGTCACTCTTTCCATTGGGAAATCCTTTTTTCAGGGGCATGTAACTCAGCTGTGAAATTTCACTCTTGGCTGAAACTTGGCTCAGCTGAGAAAGGGCTGGACTCAGTGGCTACAGGTGTGGAAGGCCCTTTTTTACAAGGAGCTCTTGTAACCTGGGAGAAATGACTTCAATCCCTGCACCACATCTTGCCATGTGGGCCTCAGTGCGAAGGGATGGATGGTAAAGACCAAAGCAAAGCAGCCTGCAGGATGCCATCACATCTCACCCAGGGAAAGGGGAGAGGCACATCCTGCCAAGAAGGGGCTGGGGACAGAGTAGAGAACTCCACTGGTGCAGTGGGAGCAGCATTCTTCCTAGAGAAAGAAATTTATCCAGAAAGGGTCAAAAAAAGAAGTTTACACCCTACCAAAGATCCAGAAAAGACGGTGGTCGGACAAACACATAAACAATCAGTATCATGCCAGTGAAATCCTGGTGGAAATGGGGTGAGGAAACGCCCAGCTTCTCCTGATCAGGTGGAAACTCCCATCCGAAGGGGTTTCCAAGTCGCTATCACCGCAGACTGTGAAACTACGTAAAACAGCCAAGAAGAACATGTTTATTCCTGCACACTGAAAATACCCATCACGGCGTGCCCGTGGCTGGCAGGAAAGGGCCCTGGGATCCCATAACAGCCCCAGTTCCAGGTGCTTCCACCCGACAGCCCCTCTGCCCACCGCAGACACACCACGCTGGCCCGGTTCTGAAAATCTCAGTAACACTTTTTAATATACAAGAATCAAAAGTACAGCAGTTTTACAATGTAGGAAAATTTAATACATACTATATAAACAACATATTTACATCAGAAATCACTAGGACAGTGGCATTTTTTCACAAATATAAATTAATATTAATTACTGTTTTTAGTCAACAGGTTTAAAAGTCCACATTTTTACAGTAAGAGTCCTTCTCTCCCCGGAGGGGAGGTGGAGGTCAGGAGGAAACGGGTGAAAGCAGAATAGTATTTTTGTGTGGATCACTTAAAACTGTTCACATAAGGACTACCATTAAGCATCCGTTTCGGTTGGGCACCACATCACCTGTCCCTGCAGCAGGTTTCAATCTGCAGGACTTTTCATTGTGTGAATTCACAACTTTACACCATTTCCAAAGTGGTCAGGCTGAAAACCTCTTTTTTTAAAAAAAAAAACAAAACGAAAAACCCCAGCAAGTTCCTACTTTTTCCTGCAAAGAGACTAGAGGGAATCCTGCAGCTGATTTGGAAGGAAGAGCTGTACCAGAAGTGGACACAAACACCACAGTGAAGTTTCTGGCTGTGGACCTGTCCCCTCCGATCCCACTCACATCCAAGTGACTGTGTCTGGTTATGGTCCCTGTGTTGAGGGGACATAAAACACGTGTGTGTGCGTGTGCTCAGGGAGGACTTTCTCCCAAATCTAGTTCTTCAGCTTCATTAAAGCCAAACCCAGCAAAGATCCACCCACCAGGAGTGAACAAAAGTATGTGACTTGAGTATCAGGCTAACATGACAGTGGGGACAGCTCTTTGGTGGCTACGGGTAAAGCTTTTGCTGTTGCACAAGAAGGAAACCCAACCGACCTCATACCTGGAATCCAGGACCAGCAGAAACCCCGGTGTCTGCACACAGAAAACGCCTCTTGCTGGGGTTCAAACTTTTCCTGCACCAACCGTAACAGCGGTCACTGGCCAGTGCTACCTTTTGCTACAAGTGTATGGCACGAACTTTCCACCGCGATAGCACCGCTTGGTGAACAAGAAGAGCAATTCTCTTTGCCCCTCCGAGGTTTCTTCCATTTTCACATGAAAAGCTAATACCTTTGAAAAGAAAGGACCTCTTTGTTGAATACCACAGCTTAGCGAGAATCCCCGCGGGGCCGCGTTGCCTCAACGCCTCCCAGCGCCTGGCAGCTCCAGGGAGGGGACTGTGGAAGACTTGCCCTCACCTCCTCCTGCACAGGTAAACACAAGTGGAACACTTTCTCGGGGCTGTGCAGCGCCCCTAAGGAAGCAGAACTGCCCGGCGTCGGGGGGCAATCTTGCAGAAATAAAAAACAAAAGGGGAGGAAAGCTCTTCCCGCGTGTCCCAGGGGAGCAGCGGGCTCTGGAAGGAGCGAGCGAGGGCAGCGATTTCGAGGGGTGCAGGGCATGGAGGGGGGCAGGGGGTATTAGTGTCAGTTTGTGCGCGCCTTCCAAGGCGCTGGCTGGGTTCAGGAAGCCAGCCCTGAACAGCCATCTCCTCTCAGACATGCGGGGAAAGGACATCACAGCTTATTAAGGTCAGATACTGGCATCGTAATAGGAGGCCCGGCTTCAGTCCCCCACCAAAAAGAGGTGCCTGTAACAGCCTGGTCTTTAATACTGAGCTCTGGGAGATTACGCATCCCCAGACACCACACTCTGGGCAGCCCAGCTGTTGGGAGAGCTTTGTGGTCTCCAGGGATGTGAGTCTATCAACAGAGAACCAGGACCTGAAAAATAATCACCCAAGCTACTTCTGGCCAGCAATCTGTGCACAACCCCTCTCATCACACCAGTCTCCAGGCTGGACACTCTTCTGTGTCATATGCTGTGGCTCAAACACTTAGAGGAGTGTTTGCTCTGAAGTCCTCTGAGCTGCAGACTCCTCTCTTCCCTCTGCCATTCTGGGCTCCAAGACATTTGCTCCAAGGGCTTTTAAGGATCCAGTCCTGAATTCTTCATTCTCTCCCTGCTCACTTAAGTGCTAAGCCCCCGGGCACATTTGCAATTTAGACAGACAGAAGGCCTTTCAGCGCAGGGAACTGCTGGAACGGTGGCAGGAAGGTCCTGATCAGCTCACTAGATCCCTGTTTAACTCTGTTCTACCATCCCTTATCCTTTGGTTGCAGTAAAGGGTTGTGATCGCTGTTTCACAGAGAGAAATGACTTGCCCAGTGACTGGAACACTTCAGTGGCAGGGAAATTAGGAGCTTCAGGGTCAAAGGAGGTTAGGAGCTCCAGGATCTCCAGATGCAAAGAGCCATCTTTTGACCTTGCAGTTCCCAGCCAGCATACGTTAGTTCCTGGACCATCCAAATGACCCTTATCAGAAGGGAAGAGGAGTTTTGTTACGAATTCCTGATCCATGCCCACTGGGGAATACTGTTCTCACCCCAATCTCTTCCTTACTGGTTAGAAGTGAACTAAGTGAACTAAGCTTTTGCTATGGAAATCTGTCAAAGCCCACCGGAGTCAAGATTTGCCAGTTCCAGCCCTGGAGATGGGAGGAAAGTCCCCCCCACACCTCTTCTGTTGCAGGGGACACACCAACTATCAAAGCAGAGCCAGTTTCTTGAAATGGATAAAGACATGGAAATGATAATGTGGCCAGGGAAGTGATGGATTGTCACCAGCATGGCTCCAACTCCTTTGGAGTCACTCTGCAGGGATATTGAGTCCCTCTTTCAACCAAGCTTGGCTGCTGAGGGACTCTCCTGTCCCTCCCTTGCATATATCCTCCCAGTGCCCTATGCTGGTTACACACAAAGCCCAGCTCGACCAGTTTATCCCCAACCCCAAAGCAGCATCTGTCACGTAACATCAAGTCAGAGCAGGCACAGAGCCTTCTGCCCAATCCTAAGCAGCATCGATCCACCTCCTCGGTTTGGGGAAACACTGGCTGGGGAAAATTCCCTCGGGTCCACTGGACCGGGGAAAACCAAAAACAAAACAAAGAATGAGGCAGCAAGGCTGTTTCCAACGTTCAGTGGTGGAAGAGGGGAAGGGAAATGGGAATCCAAACGAAAACAGAGAGCTAGGGAAAAATCTTCCTCCACCTACTCCCCCAAAATCCTCCTTGACCCAGCAGGATGATAGCAGCATGTTCAGAGTTTCTGGTTGCTGGCTCGGAGAAACCAGCTGCTGTTGCATCAAACCAAGTATTTCAGACGTGCGCTTCCCCCCCTCAGTCACTTTATGCTTTCCGAATGTTCCAGTTATAATCTGGATTGTTTTTCTGTTCTAACGACCTATCCAGAGGTGACCTGTGATCGAGAGGTGACTTGGAATCGTGGGGGGATTTCTGAGAGGGGGGAGAGCGAGGGTCCGACATTGCAGAGTGAGGTGGAGGGAGAGGCTGTTTGTAATCTCCCGATTTGTCTGTGTGGAAGGACCGGTAGTGGTCCGAAGGTCCTTGGCCATGGTATCCCATGGGTGGCCTGTGATCAGACATCCGTCGGAAATCCTGCTGGTGGTAGTTCTGAGGCCTGAACTCATCGGATCGTCGACGCTTGGAATCGTGGTGGTGCCTGCAGAGAGAAAACAAATAGATGGAGATCCCAAATCCCAAAACAAATAGATGGAGATCAGCTCCCCGAGGAAATCCTGCCCATCGCAGGCGGGTGCAGCGCTGCAAACTCCTCCCAGCCTGTCTGAGATGAAAAGGAATTACCTGTCATAGTAATCTCGGTGGCCTCTGTGGTCTCTGTCACTGTTGTACTGTTCGTACGGCCTCTTGCGGGAGAGGTTATTTGGTCTGTAGTTCCCAGAGCTGCGGTGGGGCTCTCCACGAGATCGCCGATCCCCGTAGTGGTGGTCCTTGTACCAGTGCTGCTCATACTGGTGATGCCGCTCCCCACCCCACATCTGGTTGCTGTTGCCACCGTAGTTGAACTTTCGATCCCTTTGCCATTCTCCTCGGTCTGTAATGAGGAAAGCACCAGGAATTGTTTTTTGTAATTCAGGTTAAGGCTATTACTTTGATAGAATGATGATGAAGAAATTAGAAGAATAAAATTGGGCCTATGTAGTTAGAGAGGAAAAAGTGAAAGGGGCAGAGCAATAATTATCATTTCTTGAGCATTCCGCAACCTTATTATGTCCTGTTCTTGTACTCTTTTCATCACTATACCATCAGGTTTTCTAGTCCAGCAATAAGCAAAGTGGTAATACGTGTTCCATCCCATCACCTTTAAACCTGACCAGCCACGAGTCCCAGAAGGATTTGTGTCCAAAAGCAAACAGCCATTAGGTTAGAAGGGGTGGTTTCTCCTGGCTTGCCAGAGCTCACCTGTGTTGCTGAAATGTCTCTTGTTTGGGTGGCCATAGTTGTCACGTGGGTGCCCGTGCATCTGCTGCTGGGTGTGGGAAGGAGGCAGGTGGATCTTCTGGGAATGAGGATTGTGAGGCACGTGGGACTGGGACATCACCGAATCACGGCTGGAGCCTGAAGGCTCTGGGCGGAATGGCTTCTTCATGCTAGACATGTCCTCCTTCTTCTTCTGCTCCTGCAAGGTGGAAGAGATGGTTACAGCTCAACAGCTCTTCCACCAAAAAAACTCAGACTACATGAGCAGCAGCCTCATCTGTCAGGCTTGGGATTTTTCTGCAGATTCCCCATGCTCTGGGCCACCTGCTGCTTTGAGGATTTGGTGAACCAACTATGCCCACGCATGGTATGAAAGGCAACGTTACAATCGTGGTGCAGGACAGGCAGTTCTGCCCCATGCAGCTCTGCTATTCATTCTATCTCTACAGGGCAGCACTCCCAGGTTTTTCACTCCAAAGGTTAACTCAACAGAACGTGCCATACCAAGCAATGCTTTTTCTTGGTCAGAACAGCCAGGACAAAGTGACGAGTGTTGTTAGGTGACAGGAGAAATGTCACACAAAAGAGGAGAGAAATACAACCAGATTGTTTAGAAGTTTAAAAAAAAAAATAATCAAAAATAAAAATAAAAATCACAGACTGCCAATAACAATAAAGAAAGCCCGTGATAAGAGGCAGAAAGTATTGACACTTCAAGTGAGACAGCTTTCAAAGATAGTAACCAGAGGGAAGGCACTTCAGATCTCACCTCTTCTTCCTGTGATCTTTTCTTATGAGCCATCTTGTAGAGCTTATGCAGTTTTCTGGCGTCAAATTCTGTGAATTTTGACACAAATATCCATAGGTTCCTAGAAGGACATGAACATTTTCCATTAATTGCTACATCAGCAGTTTAACTGCCAAATGCTTTCAAACAAACACCAAATCAGTTCTGCCCTCTGGAAAACAGTAAAATAAAACAGTTTGCACGAGTTTATCTAAACGAGCTCTGAAATCAGTTTAAGTGGAACCCACACAAGTTGTGGACAAGACCCTGACATGTCATGGACTGTGCATGCTAAAGAATGGAGTATTTCCCAGGTTAAATAAGAGGCAAACGGCACACTCATCCACATCAAACCCAGCAGCCTCTGATTACTATTTTTAAGCATCACAGAAAGCCAAAGAAAAGAAAATGATTCTTCACCTTCTCCATAGCTTGATATGATCCTGGTCAGTGTAGGCTTTAAGGCACTCAGAGATGCGGTCCCCAATTTTCAGGAGGCAGTTGCGTGTGTGCTCCAGCTGTTCTTGAACCGTCAGGCCCTTATCAGGCTTATCAAGTTGCTTCAGTGCTTTTTTGACCGGTCTCATCCTTTCCTTGCACTTGAAAAAGCAATAGAAAGCAGAAAGTGATTCATTTGGCACAGGACCCTACGCTGTTCCTTTGTTAATCAGAGAGAGCTAGAAGAAGTTCATTAGCACGAGACATTAGCTTCATGTGACCATTGGGCAAGGAGAAACCAGCTCTGAACAGAGCAATTTGTTAGACACGCTGCAGAAATTCATCAGGAAGAGATGAGAGTCTCCCCATCTCCACTGCCCCCTGCTTTTAAGAGAGGAACCCTTTGCTTTGCAAACCATAATCTCACACGGTCCGCTCTTGCACCGACCCCACAGCAGGCAGGGGAGTGTAACTGAGCTTTGACGTGCTGAACCAACGGCCCCAGCTGAATGAGCGCTCGCTCAACAGCCTCCCTGTCCATCCCCATCTGTGGTTGGTTTAATCTATTGCTTTTACCAAAACTGGAAGACACGAGATGAAAGCACCAGCTTCATTCAGCTGTGTGCATCCGCACTGCACAGACAGCAAATCAGACAGGTTTCTGCTGCCTGACTGGACCTTTCAGGCATCCCAGAGGGAAAGATAAAGAAAAAAAACCCAGATAAAAATAACACAGGACCTGCAGTGAATACGCAGATTTGCGTTTAGAGAACTGGTTTTAAAAAGTGGTATTTCAGCATTTCCCTGTGCAAGTCAGGCCAAGGAGAGTCTGCTGTGACAATTTTTACTAAAAGGCTATTTTTACAACCAGCCTTGCAAGCGTGTTTGCTCCAAGAGCATTTAGACAACTAGGGAGGAGCTTACGGCTCAGACAATTCCGTACCTCCCATAGCCATACAAGGTCCCTCTCAGAACTCTCCTGTATTTCCCTGCCTGAAAGAACCCCAACAGCTCCTTGACTTCTACAGGAGAGAGACTGCAATGTTTAGGCTGCAGGGTCTTCTGTGACCCAGGGCTGTCAGATGAGCAGTGGGAACTTATCAGCTGAAGATGAGAGCTCTTCTGCATGCACTGTTGACGCGCTGCCCTCTTCTGCCCTGGCTAGCATCCCTGGCAGAGGGAGGGGATGAACACGTGTGCTCATGCAAAGCTGAATTTTGAAGAGAGTTATCTGCACCCTTTAGCAGTGCAATTGCTCGGTGAGAATCAGGAGCTGGAAGAGCTTTGAATTTTCTTCCAGCTGAAGTGTCATTTACAGCAGCTGGCTGGTAGGCACCGAGGAGGCCGGTGGACAACTCTCGTACAGGGTCGTTCTGCCATGCTCTCAGATTGGCCAGAGGACATGACTACTGGATGGGGGGGTCACATCCTGACACCTAAAACACGTCCTTGGATAACATGTAAGCAAAGCCTGCCTGCCTTGCTGGGATCCCTGCCATTGCCCAAGGAAAATACTCACTATGCTGAATGTTTCTTGGTCCAGATCATCATCCTCGTCTTCTCCGATGGGGATCGGTTCACTCCCTGCGGTGATGTGGACAGGACCTTGAGATCTCTTCCCTTTACTTCCAGATTTGGCTTCACCACCTTTAGGCTTTACAAGAACAATTACACACATCACATGATGAGCCAGACTGCAGGACCCCAAAGTGATCCAACTAACAACCTCCGCACTATTGTTACTGGCAGTTGTTAACCTCGGGCACCGCTCCTACAACTTTCCTCCTCAGATCTCAAACTGTTTAGCTGCAATTTAGCTTTACGTCATCCCTGAGGGAGCAGAGGGAAGTCAAAGCCAACATTTTGGACACGAACACAATATTCATACTCACGAAGAGAAAAACCAACATTGAAGACTTGGAAGAAGTTAAGCTAACAAATGTGTCCCTCGCAAAGGGCAGAGCTCGGAGTAGTCTCATGTTGACAAGGACCTACAACTTCATGTGATGCTACTAGTCCTCAGACCCTCGAGAAAGCGACCTCAAATCATGGTCTGTTAATGTAAATATTGACTTCTATGACATACCTTCAGTCAAAGCCCTTTAGAGTCAAAGTCATACCAAAAAAATCACTGGAAAGCAAACTTTCCCCTACATGTGCAACAAAACCTCTTTGTTTGCACTTATGACCTCAGTGTCAAAACACACTGGGCATGCAGTACATACCTGTTCCTTGGACAGGTACTTCAGGTCATTATTATAGAAGCTTTTACCCTGCTTCCAATTTGAACCAAGCCTCAGGGCAGCTGTACCCAAAATTCAAGGGACATTTTAGTCTACAACATACCACTGATGTTGAAACACTCATTCTGATGAGTCCTGAACAGTGACAAGGACAACTTACAGTCTCTACGGTGTGGACACCTGGGTTATTTGGGGTGAGTTTAAATTAAAGGGGAACACAGACAAGGAGCTGCCAACCCTGCGATAAATCACAGCTGAACAGAACTTTGATCTGAGTGCTCCAGGGGCTCTTCCCCCTTTCTTCTCTAACATCAACTATTTGGCCATGTCGCCGTCACGGGGACAGCTGTACATTAAAGGCAGTCTGACAAAAATCTCTTCCTTTTTGCTCAGATTCCATCAAGCTTTAGGACATACTGCCTTTTCTGCTTTTTATTGCCGTTCTTCACAGTAAGAATTCACGAGGGCTGAAAAAAGAGATAATATCTCCCCCCCAAGTGATATATTGATGTCTCTTCACACAGGGCCATGATTAAGGAATTGTAAGTCTCATAGCTTGCCCTTCTGCTCAGAGACTTTTCTATCTCTTAAACTGCTCCTGAGAGTACCACGTACCTTCTCTTTCTTATCTTTTGCCTTCTTTTTCTCCTTGTCGCTCTCTTTTTCTTTCTTAGTGCTTGTCTGTTTTTCCTTGTTCTCTTTGTTCTCTTTCTTCTTCTGTTTCTTTTTCACCGGGCTCTTTTCCAAGCCATCCTCCTAGAAAATCAGTCACAGCACAAAGTTGGAGTCCCTCACCTCGGGTACGCTTTCTTCCATAAAACCCACATCCTTGAAACGCAGGCAATTTCTGAGGTCCATCCAGATTTGCCCTCACACCTCTTTAACCAGACAGCAAGCCCTGCTTAACCAGCCGCAATCCACCCAACCCTTGACAAAAGGGCATGAAAACCAGAGGAGCCCCAGTCTATAACTAGCTGGCAAACTGGAGATAAGCACTGCTCTCCTATGCCAGCTGCGCTCGAGAACACTCTCAGCCCCTGAGGTAGATACTGATCAGCACATGAACAAAAAGCCTTAGACAACAAGCCAAACCACTCAAAGACAGAAGGTTCTCTAAGCAACAGCATGACCTTGGTAAACTCCAGCTTCGCCACTGGCTGACGTACTGAAAAGGAGAGGGAAACAATTCTTCTTTCTCTCTTTTATAAGAGCAGCAGACTTCGTCCTGAGACGACCTTTTCTCCAAGTCAGTCCGTGGATGTGTGTGGCCATTCCAGGATCCCTCAAAACACTTAAAGCCCTAATCTAAAAGCATGGGTGGGAAAAGTCCTTCTTTCAGCCCAACTGCTGTATGTATGTCTTTGTGAGTTTGCCAGTCTCCTGTGGGAACATGCTTTGTAGTGCCCCTCAATTCCATAGGGTGTTTGCTGGGGGTGCTTCTCAAAATGGGTCTCTGCAGTAACAACATAGCTCAAGGAAACCTGGAAAAGCCTCTATCCACCAAGCTGACTCACCTTGACTTCACCTTCTTCTGATGGGTTGTCTGAGTGCCGAGGAGAGGAGAGTTCATTCCCATGTTCATCTTTGACTTTGGGAGCCTTGTTCTCTTTCTTTACACGTGGTTTCCTCTTCTTTAGCTTGCCCTGGTGAAAACACAGAACAAGTCAGGGCAAGTGAATAGCTGCAGCTACTTCCTGGGGACGTACCCCATCTCCTGAGCAGCCTGCAAACAGCTTGCAGGTCCTGCAGGGTGGCAGGCAGCCTGATAAGCCTGAATCCTTCAGTAAGTACAATAATCACCCACCCCTTACTAATTCATTTCAATATTACGATGCTATCAGACAACAGACAAGCCCATATTCTTTCACACAGAGGATGTTCAGTGACCTGGGAGCACAGGCTGTCTCCTGCCATCAGCCAACCACTCATCCTGAAACCCCCTGACTCAAGCAGCCAACATCTCACCTCTTCCCCATCTTTCATATTTTCTTTCTTGTCCAGATCTTTCTTCAGCAGTTTCAGCAGATAATCAACTCGTGTCTGGAGCTGTTTTCCCTGAGGTTTCTTATCTGTCTCAACAGGTAGGATCTTTGATAAAGAAGAAAAAGAAAAAAAAAAATACACCCACATGCACCTATCAAACCTTGACCTAAGAGAAGCACACTAGCAGCAGTCCTTCCAGGCCCAGCAAAGGGTTGGAGATGCTGCACCTTCTGGGGGAATAAGAAGGTTCAAGCATTTCTTCCAGCTCCCACACAGACTCTCCCTGTCTAGCCAAAAGTCGAGCTTCTAACAAGCATCCCTCCCCTTGGCCTTTTGCCTAAGTGAAAGGACCCCAAGGAAGCTCTCTAGATTCTCTATCATGTTTCTTCTAAGCATGGAAAAAAAAAAAGACATTGCAAACTATATTTGGGACCTTGCATTGCAAAACTGAGTCCAGTCTCCTTGACACATCAGATCTGTTAGTGACAGCCTTGTCACAGCAGGCTGGTCCCCTCTGCTACCCCGAGACATTACTACAGCAATGATACAGATGCAGAACTTTCAGCAGAAACCAAGGCTGCAAGGTGCCACTTCGTGGAGGAAGTGTCTCAGCTTGCCAACGAGGTTACCTTCGTATTTCCCTGGAAATTGGGTGGTGTGGCTCAGGCAATAGTTTCCATTGTAAAATGCCTTTCTGAACTTCACGTGGGAGGGTTCTCAGCCACAGCCTGGTCTTTGCTAAACACGCTACTGGGGATGTCATGGGAACGTAGCATGTTGGCAGCAAAGCTGGTGTAGAGCTTCTCCATGTTCCTCAGCCCTGTGCTGCAGTTCACCCTCCTTCCACGGTGCTGACACAACGGATGGGGGCTTATTTTTAATCTGGATCATTTCAACATGGCCCCCATAAACAGCTCTTATGGGAATGACTGAGGAACAGAGGAACTAGATGGAGGCTTTCCAGCTGGCTTTGCTGCCATAGCCAGTCATGTAACCATACCCTCAAAGCCAACACAGACCGGTCTTGACATAAGCACTGTCAAATCTGTGAAAAATTATTTCCACCCAGAAATTCCGACTCAGCTTCTTGTGAGATGCTCAAGGAAATATCAAGTCACGATTATGCAATGCACCCTCTATACTGTGCATGGAACCACACGTGTCAGCATTACCATTTTCTCCCTGCATCATTTTGGTGTGGTTCATATGGTACTGCTCAGAGAAAATTTACTGCCAATCAAATAACCCAACTCTGCTTTCCATCGAGCATGCAACATTCCATGGAGGTCACTGTTTTGCTCATTATTATTTATTATTATTCTTGGAGTTGCTACAAATGTAAACATCTGCTTTTGGAGTAAATCAAACAGGTTCTCTACGAACACTGCAGTGGACCCAATGCCAGTGACAAGCAACACAACCTACCTTATCAGATAACTTCAGTTCTGGGTCTGTCTTGATTAGCTCCCAGTTTCCATAACCGTGCTCGTAGATTCCCACTAACAAGCGAGAATCCTCCTCCACTCCCCAGTCTACATCAAAATGGGCAGCTTTCACGCGGCACGTCAGGCGGTACCTGAAGGCATTTCAAACATGAGCTACTTTTAATGCTGTGGAGAATAAAGCAAATCCACATATCTAGGCTATTCTCTTTCCAGTACAAAAATACCAAATTCCCTGCGCTTCTTTCTGCATTGCCTCCTTAGCCAAACTCACTTCTTCCTTTCCTCTGGGTCCGTGGGAATGGATTTATGCAGCATTTCAAACTCCTCTTCGTGCTGGATGATGGATTTCACGTTGACCTGGACACCAGAAATCTTGATGGTAGGACCTCTTCTTTTTCCAGGTCCTTTCCCTGCTCAACAATAAAACACAGCAACTAAGAGAACTCTTACAGAAAGATGTGCTTCTGTAAAAATGTCTGAACACACAGAGATCAAGACCTTGCCCGTGCCTTCTTATTTAAACATAAGGCTGTCTGCTAAGGCAGGCCCAAAATATCTGTTTTCTTTCATTAACTGACTTAGATCTGCAATCCAAACACCTGCCAGTATCATTTTCTTAAAAAAACATTGGAGCACACTGGAGCTGTTACTTCAGTAGTTTTGTTCTGCTGCAACAGGCAGAGAACCAGCAGGAAATCCAGCCCAGACCCACATATCTCTGAATCAACAGCACAAAACAGTCACACAGAGCCTGATTGATGCTGCCAACTCTGAAAAGCACTAATTGTGGATCCAGCTTTACCATGAAGTACACAGCACCAGTTTGATTCTCAGTCTCAGGAGCAGTTGAAGTACAATCTGCTTTGCCTTTTGGCCCAGCATTAAATAAGCTGATTACTTCAGCCTCTTCCCATGAAACCATGTTCAGCAGAAGTCAACAGACCCAAGCAGCACTTTTCAGTCTGAGCAGAAGACTTAGGGGCTTACTCTCCACTGGATGGTTTAAGTGTGTGCTTGTTCTTTGCTTTAAAGTTGCAGTATGTCACACCTCCCGATCCAGCAAGGGAACTGTTCTCTCACCAGCTCCATGAAGCATCCCAAAACCACTGTAACAGCAGCACACAACCCTCCTGCTTACCTTCACTTGGATTTTCTTTCAGCTGCTCTTCGTATTCCTGCATTGCTGACACACAGCTATTGTGGATGAGTTCCCCTAACCGTTTCAGGTCAGCCACAGACTTATCCACCAGCTCAGCATCCCGGGCAATACACTCCAGCCTGGGAAAGGGGGAAAATGGTTTTGTGTTTGATACAGCATTTCTTACCCAAGTCACTTCCAAAGTACTTGTTTCATAGCTTTTAGTGGTCAATGCTGGATATGTGTGAATGTAGGAAACCTGCATGAGTCAAATTTGTGGAGGAAGAAACACAGTGTTAGTCTCTTTTTCAGGTCTAACAGCAGCAATACAGTGCAGATGTAGTTTAACTCATCTCATCCTTTCGAGTTTTTTTAGTACTAAAGCAAAGGTGAGAACTATCTTGGGCACAACAGTCACCTCTGTGACTGTCCAGTGTTCCTTCTTGCCTCTCAGTTCCACATCAACTCCATTTGATGGTTAAAAGCTGCCATCTGCTGTCCCTTTTGCCTGGCTGAAGTTAGTAACATCACAGCCCATGCGCAAGCCTTGCGTTTCACAACCAGAGTACAACCAGCTGAAAAAACACAGTCAGTTCTCATACAATCCATGCAGGGATCCCTGCCTCAGCTCCGAGACCTCAGCAAGGGCTGAGCTGCCAGCACACAACCCATCTCCCTTCCTGCCTCACTTCAGCTGGGTCAAAGCGCTCATGCAGAGCTCTGCAGACCCATGCTTGAGGATGCTGTGTGCCTCAACCTGCTTCCCTTCGAGAGGGATATGGCAGCAATAGATTCTCTTGAAACTAATATGTATAGAGAATGTTGGCAAGCATTTTGGGTAACATTTGCTGCTCAGACAGCTGCTCCCTCTCCTTTCTAGGCAGAGTGGAAATGCCCCAAGGGCCAGACTCTGCCAGCAGGACGATGCTGCGTACAGCCCGGCGCCGCTGCCGCTCGTGCTGCTTTTCAGCCAGCATTCATCCGCGTCCATCAGCTGCGAAAGGACAGACTGTGCAGCAGTGCTTGGGTTACTGATCACACGACAGCAAAGCTTTGTGCTGTGCGTGGGGGGTTGCATCAAACACCCCTAACAACGTGGGTATGTCTGTGCTTAGAACTACAACGTCCGCCCCGTGATAACCCTCTGGAGCAGGGCCAGCTCAGGACTTACCGCTCAAGAGGCAGTCCGAACTTCTTGTATGCCTTGATAAACCTAAGGAAATAAAAACCCCAGAAAACAGAAACTAAACCAACTGCCATAAAAAATGAGTCCAATATCACAAATACACTTGAATATATTAATTACAACCTGTCACATTATCAACCTTGCATTCCACACTGATTAGCTAAGCATCACTCAAGGCTGGGAAGCCAAATCCATTAACCCCCACAAAGAGTTTGGGGACCTCAGCTGGAGAAGAACACAAGATTATTATGAATGGTGGATGTTTGACAGATGTGGGGGGGGGGAAAAAGGAGAGTCAAAACTGTAGCGTAAAAAAAATGAAAGAAAGCATTGGCTCACACCATGTTGGTAATTATTAACCTCATTTTTCCAAAGAGAAGAGAGGCATTAAATCAACGTCATTAGTAATTTTAACGCTCAGGCTGTAAGTGTAACAACCCTTCACAGAGGAGCCAAATGTGGTGCAATCCATCAGAGATTTGCAGACAAGAATTGCTATTTATTTTTAGGTCTTATTTTTATTGTGAAAACCACTGCCATGGCTAACACAACTTCAGGGCAAGAGTCAGACACCATTGCTGCAATTGAACAGTGCCTTGTGCTGAGAGTAAAACCAATGGCTTCAACTATAGATTATTTTTTTTATTAGTTACTTTTTCCCCCTTCTTTTTTTTCATCTCGTGCTCTTTCAGCCACATCACAATAACCTAACCGACTGCTATAGTTCACATCATGACATCTTCAGAGATGAAGAGAGAGTAAGGGAGAACTCACATCCCCCTCTTTTCCATCTTTGGCTGAACATCTGAGTAGAGCCATAAGACAAGGACCTTTGGGAAAGGCTCAGGAGTTAGAAGATGAGAGAAGAAAATAATGCTCTAGAACTCAGCCCCCAGCTGACTTGAGGGACACATTGCAGAAGAGGATACACAACTGCTGGAATCAACAGGACCAGTGCTACTCATGAGGTTATTTTGCCAGAGCTTGCCTTTCACTTAATGCTTAAATCAGCAGAGCTACTGCCAAAAAAATGTCAGGAAGGCCAGAGTCCTTGATTCCTCCAGCTCTGTATCTCATGGCACTTAAGACCTCATCTGTAATATGGAATTAGCTCAATCCACTTGGCCCAGGAAGGGCAGTTACACAAGGATAAATTTTAGGAAGGTACCAGCCTCACTGCAGCCTAAGGACAATCTAGTTTGTTTTGCCCAGACCTGAACATTAAGATCATCAGGTGGCATCAGACTGAACTACACAAAGGTGCCGAAGCTGGCCCAGTGAACCAGCTCCACCTAAACCTCTGACATGCTCACAGGTGAACACCTCCTGGATTAATCTGGGGGGTTCTTCACCTGCATTGGATTTCTGTATTTGTTTTCTGAGCTGCCTCTTGTGCTCAGCACTGACCTTCTGATTTCAGCATCAGTAAATCCTTCCACGGTATCTTTTCTAACGCTCCGAGGACGACCCCTGCGCTTTGGTCTCTTCTCATCATCAGTATCATCAGTCTCGCTTTCTGATCCAGATGATCTCTGAAGCCTTCTCTTAGTTTCTGCATCTGATTCACTGTCATTTGTCTGAGCCTGTATGTACCAGAAAAACAGCAGTACAGTTAACAACTGCTAATCTGCCAACCTTCTCTGTCCCTCCCATGCAGTGGCACTATTTTACGTTCAGACTGTAAAACATCTTGGCATCTCCTCCCAAAGAAGGGATTACATGCAGAAGCCCAAGGAATCAACCCAGAGAGGCTGTACATCCTTGCAGTTTCCAGCTGCCTATGGCTCTGGTGGTCATCTTCCCTTCAGAGCCTTCTAGCCAGCAGTTTCACAATTGCATTTTGATTTACTAAGGTATACAATACCTTAAAACACATGGGATTACCATGGTTTTGTGCCACAGTCCCTTAAGCTGTTCTGAAAACCAGGACACCTCAGAAATGAATCTTGAATCGTCCAATATGAATTATCCTTCTCTCCAGTTGTCACTTTAATGTTTTTCCCCAGTTCATCCCAAATAATAGTTCATAACCCCTTACAGTCCCCTATCCCAGAAGAGTGTCCTTGAACTGTCTGCTTTCTGTTGGGTTGGGGTAGATCCCATCACCAAAAAAAAAAAAAGAGAACTTGGGAGTACACCATCTCTTTTGCCTGCAAGAGCAGCCCAGGGAGATAGAAAGCTCAAGGGAAAAGAACCAGCCAGAAAATGGCATAAACTGCAGTAAAAGCTGCATTATACAGCTGGATGTTTTACCCTGTGCTCACTACAGGTTCCCTTTATTTTGTCTGCTAAGACGAGTCGCACCCAATCCACTTTGGGTCCCCACTCTGCATTACAAACCATGGGCTCAGCGCACGATACCAACACGAGGTCAACGTGCTACCTCTGTGCTTTACTCCTGAACAACTTCGGAGGAGGGAAAGAAGCACTCAGATGGCAAGACAGCTTCCCTTGAGTGTTGCCTTTGCCAGCTCTTGCCTCCTGCCTCCCAAGTCCTCGCGATGGGCTGTACCTTTTTAGTCGAGCTCCGGATTCGAGGCAGCATGTAGATTTCCTCCAATTCTTTCTGCCTTTCTTCCTCCTCCACCTTTTTCCTCTGCTCCTCTGGAATGATATCGTCCCAGTCCTTCTGGGAGCGTTCATCCAGCTCTGTCTCTTCTTCCTCCATGGTTGCAAAGTTGGCCACCTTTTGTAAGCAAAGGAACACTTTTAGAAATTCCCTCCCCTGGCAGGAATACTCCAGAGCTGTCTGCTAAGCCTCAACTCCTTCGCCATAGGACTTTTGCCAACATTTCCATAACTACTTTAAAATTGATCCCTATGTCACTGCATTCCTGGTTTCTTGCCATGTCTTTGGGCTAACAGCTTTTGAGGAAGTACGTGCAGTTTAAGAAGTACTGCTGAGCCTCTGCAAGTTATCGGCTTTATTTCCAAATTTGGTAAACTCTGCATTTTATTCACAACCTTCAAAACCACTTATTTGAAACTAAATTAATACCTATTTATCTCCCCAGCTACCAAACCCAGACAACCCCTCAGCAAACTGCTTCGTACAGGTCACCTCTCCCCGGGCCCAATTCGTTCTGTTTGTTACTGACTTCCCCCCTGGGGCAAGACATGGGGAGCCACATTCCCACGCCCCACAACCAAGCCAGGGGGTCCATACCTTGAACTGGGAGAGGAGCTCATCGGTGGCACTGGTGGACACCTCATTCTCTCGTGTTTCAGCCAGACGCAAAATCTCATCAATGTCCATCTCCTACCAGTCAGAAAGAAAGAGTGATACAGGGAGGGTTCTGGGCACAGCAGGAAAGAAGAGGCTGTGAGAACAGACTTGTGGGATGCAATAGCGAGACACGTACCGTGCTGATAGGAGCTAAATAAAGTGCAAATATCTGCAGGGTGTCTTCACCAAGGGCAGGGACAAACTATCTCAAGCGGTACAAAACAAGTATAAATAAGGGTGATAGAGAAAAGGAACATCAAGGCTGAGCAGCAGGAAAAACTTCCAGGGAGAGAAAGATCCTAACTGTGGACTGTTTCCCTCGGGGGAAGCTCTGCTTACTCGAGAGAACTGGTCAAAGCACTCAATACTGAACTGTCAAGCAATGCTGCACTGAGGCAGGAGAGCGTGACCTATTCAACTCCGCTGTGCTGACTCCTGCCTTTCCATGAGAACAACCAAAAAAGGATGCTGAGGAGCAGCTCTGAGGAGGCAGGGAGAGGAGCTTTCAGCAAGCTCTGCTATAACTAGCTGATGAAACCTCAGGAGCCAAGGGACTGTCCCAGTGACCACTACTATTTAACCCCAAACAACAAGGCTCTCCCTCCTCACCCCCCTGATCCTCCAACCCCAGAGTTCTCTCTCTCCAGCTTCTCTAGACTCACACGTGCCCTATTCACTGACCTGTTCTCATGCACAGGGCAAGTACGAAGAGGGAGCAAACGCACACGATCCCCCACGCAGACTTGCAGAGGACTACAAACACCTATGTGATCTCCATTTCAAACTACCTGAGGCTCTGACTCTTCCCCTTCAAGCTCCTTGAAGAGATCTTCAGCTCCAAACTTCAGAATAGCTGTCAGCTCCTCTTTGTTGAAAGGATTTGAGCTGCAAGAACAAATGTGAAGGAAAAAGAGTTTTGAGCTGTAAAGTCAGCACTGCCACAGCACAAATCCATATGAAAATTTTTCCTAATTAAAGCAAGAAGTTTTCTAATCACTATAAAAAAAAAATCCTTTTTTATTCGTCTCTTTCCTGCTCTAGCACAGACAACTACTATCAAGGGAACAATCATTATCTACTTGGTGGAAAAGGGGAGAGTCCAAGGTCACTCCCAAACTGCAGCTGTTCCACCACCAGGTTCCCTCAGACCAGAATAATCTCTGGGAGTAAGACAAAAGGAAAAACAGGTAACACATTAAAACTAGGGTTTGTTTTTTTTCCTCTGATCATCTGTACCCTATATGTCCAAATTAATGGCTGCATAAACCAGATCAGTGGAAGCTGCCATTATTTATCAGCCTCCTGCCCTGTACCCTATCAAACAAATACTGTGAGGTATCAGCAGGTGAAGCTGGTTACATCACATGCTCTGCCAGCCACCTCTGCCTCCTGACACAATCACTTACTTGGAGCGCCCAGAGTTGTTGTCCAGAACAGTCCGGCCAGTGGTGTCCATACGCTGGATCACCAGATGATCCAGCACCATTTTCTTCTTGGCCCTCTCAATGATCTCCTCCTCTACTGTACCCTTTGTCACCAGGCGGTAAATATTCACCTGAAGGGCAAGAAAAGAAGAGAGCTGTTTCCTGGACCTGAACATGCTCCGCTGACTGAGCAATGTACCCCTCAGTGGTTTCACAGGACCAGTCTGCTGACATGGTCTCTTCATGCAAAGAAGTGTCTTTTTAGAATAAAAAGCATCACAGGCTTTTTGTATCTCAGGGAGCTCAGCTAAAATCAGGCTGGTTTACACAGACCCTGCAGTTTAGCTAAGCACAGAGTGAAAATCTTCTGAAACAATCACTTAAAAATCCAAAGTAGCTTCAAACTTTTCACCTATCTAACAAAACCCTGGTAAAGGTGGATGTTCTACTTTACAAGTTTTTCGGGGCAACAAAGAACAGAGTCCACTAGGCTGAGGAGTGTGATGCCACAGGTTGGGTTCTTGGGTTTGAACTGTGCCAGGATCAAAAGCCAACAGAAAGACATGGCAAATTTGGGCTGGGTTTTTTGGGGTTTTTTATTTAATGGCTTTGGAATTAAGTTTCCCTTGAGTCTGTAGTACTCTCTGAAGTTAGGACTACTCTCTGGAGTTAGGATTGAGGGCAAAAAGACCATGTTTTCAGAAGCTCTGGTGAGGTGAGACCCCATTTATACACCCACACTGAACCAGGTAACTCTTCTGACCTGCTTCTTCTGTCCAATCCGGTGAGCCCGAGCCTGAGCCTGAAGGTCATTTTGGGGGTTCCAGTCCGAGTCAAAGATAACAACAGTATCAGCAGAGGCCAAATTAATTCCAAGCCCTCCAGCTCGTGTTGACAACAAGAAACAGAAGTCCTGAGGGAATGAAAAAAGCATCCGTGTGTTAAACAGCCTGTAACCGTGGACAAAAAATAGCAGTGGTGACTTCAAAGCATGCAAGAAAATAGGGGGAGGGCTCTGTTGCACTCATGCTTTTTAAGAAAGTAGAAAAGGGATTTCCTTCCCACACACCCTGTTCACACAGGCTAAATACCACTGGACTTTAAGCTGAGGCACAAGGTGAGGTGGTGCTGGCAGGGGTGAAAGGTGTGCTGAGCCAGTAAGGGCCTGGCATGCATCCATATGGGAGAGCAATGCAAATGGCTCAGGGCAAGGGCACCTTGGAGTAGCTTTAGAAGGTCAGACCACGTTTGAAGGTCAGACCACACCACCCACCAGGTTCCTACAAAGGCAGCAGGCAAAGATGTGCTTTCAGTTGCCTGAAGCCTGCTGGGGGCAACTAACAGACTGTTTGAGTCACTGCCTGAGGGCACAGGGTGTAAGGTTAGAGTCAGGATGTCTGAGCCCCCACAGATAACCCCAGGAGAGGGGAAAGGTCAGTTTCTCTGGTCAATCCTGCTCCTTTTCCACCTGCTCTGCTGTCTCCTCCTCACTTTTACTTGTTAATTTTCCCACACTCCTGAAGCACCTAACTGTATCTCCTGCGTCAGCCAAGAATTCTTCTCCAGCCCAGGCTTCTGGAGCGAGGCAGGGTATTTCTCACAGCTGGGCTGACTGTGCCACAGAACAAGTGCCTCACACCAGTCACTGTGAGTCAGCAAGCCCAGATGAGAGGCTGGAGTTGTCCTCTCCTATTACACTGGAGACTTTTGCCTCTAACGTCAGATGCTACTGCCTGCCAACGCTTAAAATCCCCCTTTTGCCTCTGTCGTTTCATATCCAAAAACTTCACACTGGAGGAATCATTTAGCAACCATCTCATTCCCCAAGCTGTAGGGAGAGAATTGCTAAATTCTGGCTGTTCCCAGCTTCTTCGGGACTTTCTGGAGATGTGACTTGCAGCCCTGTACTTTGGATGTGGGAGATTTAAAATAAGCAACATACAACCAGCTGCAAAACCTACTCCATCTGTGTCCTGTATTTGGGGTCCTGTAAAAAGAACTGAACCGAATTCACGTCCTCTTGCCGGTCACAACCTGAGGCTCAGCCGCTGCTCTGGCAGCCCACCCAGACCCTCCTGAGCCCAGCCAGCCCCAGCCGTGGTACCTCGGAGCCGTCGGCGTTGAAGTGATCCAGGGCCTGCTTTCGGATCTCCCCTTTGATCGAGCCGTCCAACCGCTGGAAAAATCAACAACAGTGATAAAAAAAAAGAAGGTAAAGGAGCCCTGAGAAACTGCTGCAGCCAAGTTCTGGGAGCCCCACAGCCCCCTTTCCTGCCTGGAGTATTTAATAATTAAAAATAACCGCCAATTAAAAATAACTGCGCCACGCTGAGCCGGGGAGGGCAGGAGGAGGGCAGGCTCAGGCAGCAGTCGCACGGCGGGTGACACCGCAGCTCTCGTTACAGGCTCCCAGCCAGGGGCTCTGCATTTGCTGCTCTCTCCTCGGTGTTTATCGCAGGACAGGGGCCTGTCAGAGGAGGCATTCTGCAGAGATGGGGCCGTACTGACACGAAGGGACTTCCCAGCTCCTTCGGGTGTATTTCAGTGAGCGCAGCCAGTAATCCCAGCCACTAACTTCTGGGAAACTCAATGACTCCCACTGCCCACGCTCCCTCCACATTTCCTTGAATTTTCAACAAGCCCAATTGCTCTCCATGCTGACGTCTCTCACCTGAAAAGGGTAGTGTTTGATAGTCAGGTACTCTGCCAAGATGTCCAGCATCCTCACCATCTGGGAGAAGATCAGCACTCTGTTGCCTCTCTCCCGCAGTCTGGTCAGCAGCTTGTCCAAGAGAATTAGCTTTCCACTGCTCCTGATGAGAGACTGAAGAAGTAACCGTCATTCCAGCTGATGTTTTCCAGCCTTACCCCTACATACACTACGCAGACGTGCAGAGATCTGGTTCTCTGGGGGCCCTGCTTTTCCCACACACCTCTAATCCAATCACCTGGATTTACCCAGAAGAGGCCACGCACGAAATGAACCATCCAAGACAGATCTTACATTGCGTGCACCTTCCGCTCTAGATGGACACAAAACATTGCCTGCAGCGGAAGGATAGGGCAGGAGATTCGGTGGCTCAACTTTGAGGACTATTTCTAATGGAGAAGCAGCAGAAGCTAAAGCTTCACCAGATCTTATCTTGGTGGGAGGATGGGAGAAAGGGAAAAGTTAAGAAAAACCAATGGTAACCAAAAAGACACACTGCCACACCTGCAGAGTCTCAAGGCCATTCTCTCTCTCATTTTCCTCAGGAGGTTTGATAAGGTAGCAGTGGTTGCAGCACTTTTTCAACTCCATCACAATGTTCAGGAAACCAGATGTGCTCCCCCTTGTTCCCTTTGAAAGAGCTTTGTAGTTTCTTGTCAAAATCCACCTGCAGACAGGAAAATGAAAATTCCAGATCATTTCACAGTGAGCATGCTGGAGTCTTGGAGGAACAAATCCTTCAGGGACATGCTGTTCAGGCATCAGTCTAATTCCCTCCATCCATCTCTGCACGTCTTCTAGGTGATACTGCTGTTTCCTCACTAGAAACTCTGATCTTACTTTCCTGTTAATATTATCACAGTTTAATATTAACAGCACCACAATTTTGTGGGCAGCTTTACTTCCCCAGGGAAGACATGGCCTCTGTCCTGCCAAGTTGGCCAGCTGAACTGCACCACTCTACAAAGAGGGAAAGATGCCAACTACCCTACCTCAGATTCCTATTGGGAAGCTCCTGGTCTTACAGGTGATGACTGACAGACTGCATTCTGAAGGACACAGTGTACTGAAACACATTCCCAAGGCACACAGAAACATGTGCCCATTTCTACTGGCACTCCCAGTAACTTAAAAAATGACTCACTTGTAATACTGTTTCTGCAGAGCAGACATTTCCACACGGAGGATCTGCTCCACTTTGGCCGGCAAAGATTTCTCCACATCCTTCTTCACTCTGCGTAGGAGAAATGGCTCCAGGACTTTGTGAAGGCTCTGGTAGCCATTCTCTCTACCTTTCCCATGATCTTCTTCAAAATCCTCCCAGAACTCAAACCTAGCAACAGAAACAAGAAGCAGACAGGGGTCAGAATATCTTTTGGCTTGTTGCACCAAACAGAATCTATCAGATAGGCACCTGCTGCACAACAAGACAGGAGATCACCAGCTTAATGGAGATACAGTGGAGGACAGACATTCACCCTGCTCTGGCTACCTAAACAGATTGGTGGAAAAGCTAGAAGTTCTCTGGGCTTAGGTACCTTCCTAACATCTTATCTCCGAGTTCCACACTGACTTGCAGGACCCAAAATTCCAAGTTTGCCAGTATTCTCCTCCACTATCTCCTGATGGCATTTACCTGGCAGCAGTTTCTGAACTTTCCATGGTGCCCTCCCCCATGAAGGGCTTTGACAACTGGACTATGTTGTACACTGCTCTGAAGGCTGTTTTGGATTGTTGCTTCCTCCAACAGCCCCTTTGAAATGCAGAGATCTGCTCTTCTCCTCCACTTGGGAGATCTCAAAAAACTTTCCTTCACTCGTTCCGTGGTCCAACAAAAAAAACTGGGGGAGGGGGGCAGCTCTTTTTGCAGCCAAACAATTTTAGTGAGTTTTGGGGCCTTAGCAATGCACATGGCCCATTTTGGTTTCAAGAAAACAAAACATTTGTTACAAGGTGGGCACATGACCAACCAGCTAGACAGCACCAGCCTTGAGCAATACTCCCAGAGACCGCCACAGAACGGTTGGCGAGGGTGGCTGAACCACAATGTACTGGAAACCTCAGAAATGGTTGAGATGATTGCTTATAACAAGTTTAGCTTTTTAGAAATGGCTCTAAGACAGCAGACAGATTTGAAGGGCATGTATTTGGTTTCCCCATTCAATCTGCTGCCAGAAATACTCCTTGTGTTAGTCACTTAACCTCTGATTTTCCCCACCAATGTTTGTTCCCCTTTCATTGCTCTAATTCCGCTGAGCTTAACTGAGGGATTCAATTCAGGAATTTCTGCCATTCCACACTCCCTCAAGTCTATTTAACAGACAAGACTGGACACTGAGGTATTTTCTGAAGGACCAAAAGAAGACTGACTTCTCCGGCATGATGAAATGCAGCAGAGACCAGAGCTCTTTCAGGGAATTTTGAAGCGGGGTGCCAGTGATCAGCAGCCTGTGATTGGACTTGAAATCAATCAATGTTTTGTACAGCAAAGAGTCATCATTTTTCAAGCGATGGGCTTCATCCACACCTAGAAAGGCCCAGTTAATACTTCCCAAAACAGCCTGGAAGGGAAAAAAAAAGAAAAAAAAGAAAGGTAAATGGAAAAGGCCCCAAGGAGATGCTGGGTCAGACAAGTCCCACCACCTTTCAGATGCCTCTCACTCATGGCCAGAAGGCACTGCAGTGTGTGCTTTCCAGGATGCCCTGCCAAAAGAGTTCGGTTTACAAGAGTTTTGTCTTAACAAAACACTGGGACCGTGATGCCTACGTTAGTTTTGCCTCCCCAGAAAGGAAAGGTGGAAATTAGCCGTGATATACAGTGCTCCTGCCAGGTCTTGGCAGTCTCTCAGTAAGTATACCTATTTTAATCCACCTTTGCTTTACCCAGAAAGCACAGTCCTCCCCCAGTCCCCTACTCTCCCCTTTCTCAGCTCCCCTGGGGCCCTGCTGTAGCTGTTTTCTGCTCAGACTCAGTGATGCACTAACAGGGCTGACGAGCACGTCCTAGGCAGACACATTTCTCCTAAATCTAAAAATCCAGATATTTTTAACACGATGGCCAATGATTCAGGGCAACGTTTTGTCCTGTTAGCTTAAATTAAACCAGGTAAAAAGCCAGCTATGGCCCTACCCAGTGTCTTACAAATAAAAATAGTAACACAGTTATGCAGTACAAGAGTGAAGACACTACCATGGGTGTCCCACATTCCCTCTGCATTACTGGTGTGCAAAATCTAAACAGGTGCTAGATCCATCACCACAGAGGAAAGAGGCAAACCCCACTAGTTAGGGGCTTGCAAGTGAGAGGAACATCCTTGGGCTGTTACTCACCTTATCCTTGAGAAGGATCTCATACGTTGTGATAAGGGCGTTGAATTTCAACCTTTTTGACTGCGAGTGGATCCACTCATATTCACGTATCTGTGAGAGGAGACAAATGTCAACTTCAACCAATGTTATCCAAAGGAAAATATCAACAATCATTATTTTAGTGTAGCTATAAAGCCAGAGACACCAAGCCCAAACTCGTGTTGTTCAAGGTGCCATTCGATGAGCTCCAGGTGCCCAAGGAGCAGCTCGTTTCTGTGCACACATGGTTCAACTGTGCTTGCACAAATAAGTAACAAAATAAGGTCAAATACCATCCTGTTGTGACATTACCCTCACCTCACTAGCAACACTACTACACTCACAACATCTGTGTGCTTCATCATCTGAATAATTCAGAACATAAGATGCCAGTGCTTTTGTGCTGCTCTGTTCCTTACAGCAGCACATTTTATCCCAGCACAGCAGTGGTTTCCAGACTCTCTGAGAGAAGCCAGTACTCCTGTGCTCACTCAGAGAGGAAATCAGGTAGAAAAGTCCCTGCACAGTGAATTATACCCAAGTGTTTGGCTACACCGGCTCTGACTGCAGTACTGCCAGTACTATCCATCAGCCTCTCCATCAGAACGTGTGTCACAAGTTACACAGAAGCTGCTGCTTTGCACCCAGCGTTTCTACCCAACCCCACACCCTTTGCTTTCCAATTACCCACCATGTTCCTGCTCATGAGGTCTCCAATGTAAACCACCACATTTATCTCGGGTGCCCACACTTCAAACTCTCTCTGCCAGGAGGTGAGAGTGGACAAGGGCACTACCACCAGGAAAGGGCCGTAGAGCTGGTGCTGATGGAAGAGGTACGACAGGAACGATATTGTCTGAATGGTCTTGCCCAGGCCCATTTCATCAGCCAGAATCACACTATTGTTCCTGAGAAAGAAGAGAACAGACAAACGCTGTCGGAGTGCGCGTTCCACCGCTACTGATTTATGGTGCACCGGCACAAACAGCAGTCCATGGTAGGGACAGAAAGGGGGCAATGGAAAAACATCTATCTGAACACTTCAAAGTGGATGCCAGAGACACCCAGACTGTACGGGGCAGAGTAACTTGCAAAAACAGACTATGATCACTCCAAACTGGCAAGTGAGGACAAAGGCCAAGGAAGAAGGGAGTTGGTAGCCTAATTTTAGAAAGACATTTCTCCAAGATTTCAACAAGTGTGCAAGCACGCCGAGCCAGAAACCTTGTTTTCAGTTAAGGCAATGGAAAATCAGGGCTGATATGCTCTAGGCTCACACAGCAGCCAAGTCCAGCATGTGAACAGGCCCAGACAAGGAAAATGCTTTTTCTTTTCGCACAAGGTTTCTTAAGTTCACGCTCTAGATAGTTCCTGCTTGCAGTGCCTGCAAGGCAGCTGGTCGTGATCACAGCTGAAATCCTTCAAGCTGCAGAAAGAGGATGGGCAAAGATCTCACTTGAAAACAAGAGGGACAGATCCTAAGGAGACGAAAGTCAGGAGACAAAACGAATGCCACACAGCATCTGTACGTACTTGCACCACGAGTGAGCGAGCCAGTTGAGGCCCTCCAGCTGGTAATCTCGCAGCTCCAGGTTCTCACCACCAATGTAAGAAGGCTGTTTCTTCAGGGCAACGAACCTTGGCCTCTGCTTCAATACCTGGAAAAGAAGATGCTCTAAGCCGACTGAAGAAACAGACCAAGTAAGGTTGGAAATTCAGCAATGAACGCTCATCTGTTCAGGGGCTCAAGTCCCTCCACATTTTCCTAGCCAGTGCTTATGTCTGAAGTTCAGAAAAGCACTCCACAGTGTTATGTTTTGTCCTTTGGTTCTGATGACCAGTGCTAAGAGTCAGTCCCCCCAGGAGTGCAGTAATCTGTACATAATGCACACTGGATGGAACAAGCTCTGCTTTCTTATTTTTGTCCTCTTGTTTTACCTCCCATTATCTCTGTGCCTGTCCTCCACTGTTATCAGCACCTTCTCCCAGGTGTGCTGGTTTTTTATCCAACTGATATTAAAACTTTGCATTTTTGCAGCAGCTCCTTCTGAGAAAGCAGCACTCTGCAGGGATTAATCCTCCCACTCCCCAAGAGGACATCGTGTTCTCACTGTGCCCAGAGTAAAAGAAACCAAAAGGGGGTTCACATCCCTGCCTGGAGTACAACACAAGAAGGGCAAACAACCCTCCAAACACTGGTGGGAGGATGGGAAATGTTCTCTGACATTTATCCTTCACGTTCCCACTGCTTGCACCATCACCCCACCTGGAGAAACCCAGCAACAGGAGAGAAGAGAAGCAAGCAAACCTTGCAGTCCCGGGTAGGAATCGTTTTGGAGTTGTTACGATTGTTGAAGCTGTCGATGCAGTGCTGGAATTTCTTGCTTATGAGAGCCTCATCTTCCCAGCTGCACTCGGCATAGGGCAGCCCCATCCACTTACACAGGTATTCGGGGTCATTCGAGGATGTTTTGCGACTGTTTGCTGAAAAAATAGGCACAAAAAAAAGAAAAGCCCAAGCCTCAGCAACTGTGGTTCTGTGGCTGAACCACAAGCGTGGTTCACAGGGGCAGTCTGAACCAGCCGTACAACCACAGGACAGGTCTCAGCTAGCAGAAAAAGTTAAGAGGGGCCAAAAAAAAATGCTCCTTTACCTGGGAAATCTGAATGTCCCGTTGTAGACTTGCTGGTCTTCACAGCTGTGTTTGGAGACAGAAGGGAAGGAAGGGTTGGGAACGCTGGCAGCCAGCAGAGGGAGCAGGGCTGGCAGGCTGCCACTGCCACCGCCCCAGGCGTTTGTGTAGGATTTGGACTGAAAACAGGTTAAACAGCTCTCCACGCCAATTCCCAAAGCAACTGGGTGCCAGTACTTCTGACTGACACGGCTGTGGTGTCACTGAAGTGCTCAGTTAAGTCTTGGTTTTATTTTTAATAAGTAATCATGACAATCTAACCCCTGAGCTGCCTTGCAGCCTAATTACATTCTCAACCACGTCATGGAAAGTGGTCCTCACGAAAGCCTGTGAGGCCTGTACTGCTGATTTGGATACAAGCACCTTACATCCAAAGGGCCAAAGTCAAAGAACCTCAGCAGCAGCAGCAGCAGGAACCTCAACATCCCCTTGGAAACTAGTGTATCATCCCAGACTCCAGGCAAGGAGAGGAGTGCTTTGTATTGCCTGTAAATACAAATCTGTAAACCTGAATTTCTATTGTTCAAATCCCTGAATTTGATACACTGAAATACACTTGACATCTTTCTTTTGTTTTTCTCCTGAGATACAGGGACTCGAATCTCTGCTGTCACTGGAGATGTAAGTTGCCATGTCTTACTTCTCCCCTTTACAAGACTTTTGCGTTCACTTACCAATTACTCTCTCCACTATTTGATACTGTTTGTTCAGCTCTGAAGCCAGCTCTTGTTGGCAGTTGAAATATTCTACATCTTCAGGTGATACCTTGCCCAGCCTAGATGCAAAAAAAACAGAAGAAAAATAATATAATGCTTCTGACATAATGCTCATGGAAGCCACATACAGAAATTCTACTTATCTATATGGCTCTGTCATTCAGACAAGCAGACTAGTGCTTATATGGCATGTTTCTTAAAGCTTCCTATGATTATAAATCATTACTGAGATGTAAATGTCATAGATGTTCATACTGTCTCCCTGTTAAATGATGCCTTAGTCTGCTGCAAGAATCAGTCTCAAAACCAGACTCAAAGAGAGATGGAAGCTGCTACTCCAGCTTGATCACTCTGGAAATACACTGTAGCTCCTCCTGGGGAGGTCGGACACACGCTGACACAAAAACTTTCATACAGAAAAGCCCATAATTAACAAGGGTTAATAAGGCTGCGAGCTCTCAGGTCAGCTCCTGGGCCTGGTGAATCCATGCACCATTTATTCGTTGTCAGCTACCGCAATTCTTAAGCCTGGGAAGTGACAATATTGTGGATTTCATGCCCGTTCCCCTCTCTTTCAACACCACAGCCACAGACATCATCTCTAAGAAGGGGTATGTTCACCAGCAGGCAAACAGAGATGTGTTGTGCACCAAAAACAATTGCTTTGGATGACGCTTGTTTTGCAAGAAGAAAACAAATGTTTTCAGTCATGACCTTGCAAACCTCCAGCTAAAATAGATTTGCCCAAGACCAAATCACTGGTTGAAATAAAGCATACCATTGCTTGATCTCCTCCTCTTTTTTCTTGAAGTTTTCTAGCTTTTTCAGGCCCTTCACTTTCTGCTGCTGCAGGGACTCCTCACTCTCCCACGTGCTATGGATGTACGACCAGCCTTTCCATTTGATCAGGTACTGAACTTCTCCCTCATCCTTTTCAGGATCAAAGTCAGCGCTTGGGTTGCCATTGGCTTCAGTTGCATACACTGTGGTGGAAGCACCAGTGGCTGCAAAAGAAATCAGGCTGCAGTCAGTGCCTGGTTTTTATCTAGCACTGGACACCAGCTGCATTAGAGCAGAAAGGTATTTTTCTAACACATCTTTTGCGACAGCACAAAGAATATCCTACAGATCCTGCTACCCAGTAAGGCAGGCACACAAAAGTTTTCCATACAACACAATCTTTTTAAATCTCTCTATCATCAATGCTTTTTTTTCTCTTTAAGTATAATTCAAAGGTCTCTTGAAAACGTTCACAATCATTGAGTTTTACAAAACCCCTTTTGTATGGCTCGGGGAACAAAGCAGCGGCTTTATTTTCATTATGGCTTTGGCAATGGAGCTACAAAAACTGACTCTACTGGAAGATCTATTTTATATTTCACAGATGAGAAAAGCAAGAATTGCAGAACAATGACTGCGTCTTTAAACCGCGTGCAAGCTAAATGAAAGCTGCCGAGCACAGAAACTTGACATTTTAGGTTTTTCAATACTAGACTGTACAAAAGCTGCTGGAAGACATGAATTAAGAGGCATAGAAAAAAGGCTGAAGAGCACTGAAACAACCCTTGGCCCCACTTGAAGTTGCAAAAGCACTGCACCAGCTCAGGAGAAGCTGTGAGTGCACATGATTGATTGACATCAGAAATAAAGGCTTCTACCAGAACCACGCACCTCCTTTTTTTCCAAGCCTGATGTCCAAGACTTTCTCAATAGTTTCACTGTTGTCCTGTTGTTCATCAGCTCCTTCCCCAGTCATCTCTATCAGGTCATCAGAATCCGTCTCGAAATCGTCATCTTCTTTGTAACTGAACAAGATCAAAATCAAACTTATAAAAAAGCCCTTGACTCTTCCCAGTCCAGAAACGCAAAGAATTGCATGGACTCTTTAGAGGTCCCTTCCAACCCCTAACGTTCTGTGATCCCGTGAGTGGAGCAAGCCTGATCCTGGTGCTCAGTGCACATTCAGCACATGCATTTCTTAAGTTAGCCACTCAGTATTTTGCCTTGAAACGCTCAGATAGCTATGCTTTGTCAAATTAATACTCTGTCTTGTCCATGCACTTTTTCTGACTACGGCAAACACCAGAAGCTTCATGAGGAGGTGGAACAATCACTGCAGCATAAGCAAGACCATCAACAGAGGAAGTCTTCTCTATCCAGTGAAATATTATTTTATGCCCAACAATGGAGGTTGCAGAGCATCAGAAGGCTGCACGGGTGCCTACAATGCCCTAGGAACTACACTTCTCATCTTTGATGAATATTAACCATCAAAAAATATTATTCGAGTGTCTCTTTACAAGTGCCTTACTAGGGCTGCCAAAAGATGAGAAGGTATAGATAGTAGGGAATAGAGAATGCTTTACCCTCCACCATGACTCAAGGCTCTGTCCCAAGGCATTACCTACCAGCCACTCTCAGACAACTGGTCCAAGTCGCACAGCCCATTTCACTCCTTTTAATCTATAATTTCTAGTTCTTAATCTCATCTGAGAGAGCTTTAGAAATATTATGCCAACCTCCTCACATTTCTCTAGGAGGGCCTGGTAAATACTCCCTTCTTTATAGATGGCAAAAAAAAAAAAGTAAAGAGAAGTCAGATGTTCACAGCATGAACCTGCCAAAAGAACCACAGCTCAGCCAGCAGATAGCAGCAGGGCAGAGCAGAGTCTGTCTGCAGGATCACACAGGGACTCAGTGCCTAGGACAGGGAATTTGGGGTGCCCCCCTCTTTCCCAGCCAGCCAGCTCTCATCATCAAGCAACCCCACACTTCCTGATACCTGACATTTTTGGCCGCCCTTCGTCGAGTTTGTCTCTTGGGGGTCTCATCATCTTCATCATCATCGTCATCTTCAGATGAGTCTGGTCTCTTTCTCTTCTTGCCACACTGGCGTTTGTGAGGCTTTTTAACACTGGCTTTGGCCACTGTTCTAAAATAAGAATTAATAAAGCCATAATACAGCATGTTTTACGTAAGCATCCGTTTTAATAAGTCTTTAAGAAAGGATGACTCTCAAATATTAGACTCCTAGGGATTTAATCTGCTTTAACTACCATGGAAACCACCGCATCACTCACCGGAGCATGAAGTGGGTAGATGAGAGAGTAACTAGGTCTCAGGTTTACTAGGTTGTAAACAAGAGTAATATCTCAGAAGAAGCCAAACCAAAACACATTCTTTAGTGACAAAGAGAGATTACCTCTCCACCCAGCACAGGCAGAACAGACATAAGCAGAAGAGGAGAGGCTGAACCAAGCACTTCTTACCTTCTTTGGGCAGGTCTTCGTGCTTTAATTTTCTTCGGTTCAGGCTCACTCTCTCCACTGGTGCCTTGCTCCCCTCCATCTTCATCCTCTTCTTCACCAGAAACCTCTCTTTTCCATTTATTTCTACAGTCAGAAACATAGGTCATGAAGGGCAATCATATTTCACCACCAGTACCTGTCTAAGCAGACATCCAAGCCATCTAGGCTCATACTAGCAGGCTATTATTACAAGAAAAAGTTGAAAACAGCACTCTTGGCTGTTCAGTGCAAGCAACAAAAGGGGATTTTATGGTGTGATTCTCTGCTTTTAAGAAGAGGCCTCAGTCATCTTGGTCTTAGTTCACGTAGCAGCAGTTTATCTTGAGTGAGAGGGGTTCTTAACGCACACTACAACAGTGCTTGTGGCAGAGCTGTACTTCTTACAACTGGGTGGGCAAGTGCTTCGATTTATTTATTTTTCTTTTCCACTCCTGCATTTCCAAAATGAGCTGGAAAAATCTTAAGAGAAGTGCTGACTTAGTGAGTGCAAGCTACAACAGGCACAGTTACACAGTCTCCCTGTAGCCCAGAAAATGAAGCAAGAAGTCTCCTGCCATCTAAATCCAGGCAATTAAGAGTTTCCAAGCATGAAGCCAAATCATTCTGAAGGAAGGAAACATGTTCTCTGTGGGCAATTCAGGGCAAAACTGCAGCTCCAAAATGCCCTTTGAAGGAGCCCCTCCTCTCTTCAAGAAGAGGATGTGGAGAGTCTACAGGGATTACTCCTCTTGCCCAGGAATGGTCCATACCACCACAGCCCTCCCTGCGCTTTATCTTCCCTCCTGCCCTGGTGTGCACAACTAAATGAAAAATTAAAACACAAGAAACAGAAGGAAAGGAGCAGGATCATGTGGCTGTGTTTCAGTTGTCTCCAGCAGGCAGCTGGGAGTTCCCTTCAGTTCACTTCAGTGTTTGAAAAAACTAGAAGGTACTTATTAGATGCAAAAAGGCAGTAAGACATGACTGTAAGTGAACTCATGGTGATCAGATATCCAACATACCCTTTAGGGAAGCTCTTTTCTTTTTGTAGAGAGATTATAAAAGAGAGTAAGAATTTTGCACTTTCTTCTCTGTTAATCAAAAAGTTGGGAGGAGAAGGGATTAAACTATTTTAAGTATCTCTGAAGGAGAGTAACTTGACGGAGAAGTGAAAGACTGACAACAGAAAGTGAACCTGACGTTCAGATTCTGTCACAGGCAAAGCGGGGAAAATATAAATGAAAGGAGAGTTGGGAAATTCCATCCCTCTCTAGATCCATAGCCACACTTCAATTTCAGTCGCCCAAAGCAGCATTACTAGAAATACAAAGTAATTTATTTTACAAGCCCTCCACGTTGGCAGCACCTATCAATACACTATTCTGAAAAAGACAACCAAGTGCCACCGCTCAGAACGCTTTTTCCCTAGGAACTTACGTTTTTTTCAATTGCTTCTGGCCTCTTCTTTTTGGGCTGTCATTTTCAGATTCACTACTTGCCTTTAATTGAAAAGAAAGAAAATCAGGTTGTAGGCTTCACTCCGGACCGTCTCTTCAAGGCTGCAACTGAAACGCATGCACGCGGCCTGAGCTCGGGCAGCCCGCCCGCTCTTCCTCCGCAGCACGGGAAGGATGCTCTGGTGTGAGGGGGCTGCAAAGAGCAGCCAGCTCCCCAGCACCCTTCCCTCCGTGCCACCTCGGCCGCGGGGTTAACGCCGCTGTGCTCTCAGCGTGAAGAAGGTGGCTCTCTGCAGAAAGGCTGGAGAGCTCTACTACAACATTCGTCCTGCAGTCCCCGAGCTCGGGAGGCACGAGGCTGTGACCCACCCGCCCCTCGGCACCGACCTCCAAGACCTGGTAGATGCCATCTCAGCGGTGGCAGCGGCCAGACAGACCTACAGCGTGTGCAGCACCCCATGGCTTACAAAACCACGGGTGAATTTAACCCGCCAAACCTCACACAGCCTGGTGCTGGAGGCAAAACGTACCCCGGAGAGAGACAGGCTGGGTGGCTCGGCTGCTGCTGCCTCTGCCTGGGGTGCAAGGTGAGCGTCGCTCCCGCCCGGTGCTCGAGAACCAGGCAGCAGCGTGACTTTGGGCTTTCTGGGCAGCACTTCCAGGGCCTGCTGCAGTGCTGAGGCTCAGCTGTTTCACGAGGCTTTTCACTGAAAGCGCAGCAGCTGAACGTACTGCTGTGAGCTCCCATACTTGCCACTTCAGCAGGAATCCTGCAATATCTGGGGGCTTTCAGGCTTAGTTTCTGCGATTGCAGAAACTTTCACAGCCACACACATGCATTATGATCTCTGCCTTCATCAGAAAAGCTTCCTATAAGGAAGGAAATTCTTATAAAAAGAGAGCATTCTCATCACCAGAGTGCCTTTGCTTTCCCAAGCTGCTGAAGAACTGACTGGGTCAGAGCCGTGCCCTGCTGCTTTCCCTCCTTCTTGTCCTCCAGTCTCCATCAAGTGAAGCCTCTCTCACTGAATATATCTAGAGATATTCTAGCTACCTGCTGTACTGTTTTAAATGTGGGTGTCAGTAACTCCCACAGACCAAGATCACTAAAAAAATAAAATAAATTTAAATATATCTTTAGGCTGGTTGTACAAAACCCCACTGTAAAAAACATAGAAACAGATTAGCACCCAAATTACACCTCTCGAACAACAGATGACTTTGCCTTACACACTTGCCCCAGAAAAGACAAACTGGCAGGGAGAAAACTGAAAATACCAACATGAGATTTCTAAAGGAGCATTAAAATGATTAAAGTAGCCTCCGTGCCCTACATTCTTACTGGATATCTTCTGCTTCATACTGCTTTTTGCTGCAGTATTCAGCTCTAGCTCTAGGTGAAGTCTGCCCATCACCACAGGTACCTCAGTTTGCATCTCCCAGTACCCCCACCATGCTCCTGGCAACAGCCAGCCAAGCTTACGACCGAGAGCTGTTCACACAAGAACCCTTGTGAAATGGTGTGAGCTGCAACATGAAAAAGTAGAGGCTCTGACAGGCCACAGCCCACCCCTCTGCTTTCTTTTTGCAACCTTTACTTTCATTTTCCAGCTTCCCTTCCACCAACAGAAATATCCCTCTTGCTCGTGTCAGTATTTCCATTAGAATAAACCGGGAATCTTGGAAGCCACGTTAGACCAAAAGCTTTGCTGAATTTCCCTGTGGTTTGGTGTCAGGGTTACAGGAACACAAAAACACCCTTTGCACCCTATCTCACTAGGAATGAGTGTTCATCTCCACCTGTTTCACAGCCCTGCATGAAATCTGTCTCATTTACCAAGCATCCAGGAAGCAAGTGACTAGCCAAAACCACAAGGAGCCCGGCCTACCCTTGTAACACAGGTCAAGCATTCCACAGATTGCAGTTTCAACAAGCAAAGTTTAAAAGGTCTCAATTTTCTCCTTCTCTTTTAACGCCTTACCCGCTCTCTGAAGCGTGCTGCTTTGCCATTCTAGTAATTCTGGCACATTTTTTGAGAGCTGTCCCTCAATGCACGTTTAGCTTTTGCTGCCTTTTGGCAAACCACGAGTAAGAGTAAAGAGAGGTGGATTTTTCTTCTGCTCTGCATCAGAGAAGATCAGATTGGGAGAAAACCAAACCAAACACAACCTTTGCTTCTTTCAAACTAGCTCCACTTCTTTGCCAAAAAGACATTTTCTAAGTTTCTAGCGCCCATTCCTAATGCCTCTACTCTCCCCCTGCTCCGTTGCTGTCTCTACAAACCAATGCTCATCTCTTAATGATTCCTCTTTTTCTCATCTCTTCCTGCCTCAAAAAATGTAACTTGTGACTGCAACTCAGTCGCCTTCAATTGCATTTTCCAAAGACACCATTATCTTTTTTGGATGTGTGTCAAGCCCAGCTCTATCTCCTGTGACACAGCCAGTCCCCAGCCTGAATCATCTGCCTGCCTTGTGCTCCCACATCCTCCCTGCCCGAGTGCCGGGAAGTGCTGTGCCTGCAGCAGCCGCCCGTGACTCAGCCCCCTGCCCCCCTCTCTCGCCTGCCACCCCCTCACTCCCGTCTCCTCCTCACCAACTCCTCCTGGCCTCCTAACCCTGGGCCGTCAGGCTCCAGCCCCCAGCTGAAGGCCGCTTTCTACCAGTTTATACAAGATATATATAATTTTATTTTTTTTAAATCATAAGCACATTTTAGAGACCTCTTAATTCTGCCTAACTCCACATCGCAGGGCCCAGCTGCAGAACTCTACGTTGGCTTGCTCAAATCAGCCCAAGCGTGACATTCGCACCTCTGCAGCACCACCAGAGCTCGTGCTTGTACCACCCGGGCATCAACATCAGCCCACAGGCTCTGGCTGGGGGTAGTTTCCTCAGTTCAGGAAACCCAGATGATAACCAGAGAGCTGGGAGCACGCCAGGTCCAGAGCATGCACCTGAGGTCCCAGCTGCACTCCAGCCTGCCACCCACTGCCATCAGAATGCAGAGCAGTTGGGAAATCATGTGCAACTTGAGTTGCAGCAGCATCTCTTCCCTGAATGACTCAAGCTAAGCTGACAAAATCTCCTTCCAGTCCCCAGCAGGGCTTTTGTCAGCCCAGTAAGAAATGCGGGGTGCACATTGCCCGCTCTCAGAGCCCGAGCACCAGCTCTGGCAAAGCTCTGCTGGGCTCAGGTTGTCCCTCTGGGGTGGAAGAAAGATGACTTGCCTTTCCTGGATCTCCCTTTCCCGACCAAACACTACAAACGTGCCCATCTTATTCCTGCCCCACTACTTCCAACTGGACTAGGAACTGGCCTCTTGCAGCTTGCCATGCCCACCTCCAGCTGAAGGGATCAGCCTTCCCCTGCCAGGCCCTGCTGACTCCTCCCATCTCATTTATTCTTTCTCTCTCCCAACACACAGAGTGGGCTTTTCCTAGCTTAACGATCCTGTATTTTGCCACGGAGCCATACTGTACAAAATGTAACGATGCTGCCTACGTAGCACCAAGCAGAGCAACACAGCAGCAGCTTTAAAGTTCTGGTTCCAGAGACAGTCCATTAAGTTCCTCACCACTAGCCCAGGGCAGGAGAAATGGAGATTCAAGGCCCTTGGCGTGGTCCAAGTGAGCCTCTTGAGCTCATGCTGTCTACTAGGAGAGATGAAGACTTGCTTAGAGGCAAGAAATATTTCAGACTAAGGTCAAAGTGAGGATTTGCTCATTTCAGGCTTAACAGAGGCCAAGCTCCAGCGGTCCAGAAAAGCTGGAGAACCTCAGCTCACCAGGTTAGTTTTCTTATGTCTGCTGAACTTCTTTCTCTCGGCAATACTGGCAGCATTTGACCTTGCAGCGAAGATAGGGGGCAAAGCATTCATCAAAATGTAAATGAGCAGAGGTTTTTTTAATAATAAAACCAATGGTATTTTGGCAACGCCTCTGCCGAACGACTCTCTCACAGAGCAGATGCACCATGGCACTTCTTACTAACTCCAGTATGAAACCATCCTTTATATAGCACGAAGACCGTGTCTGTTCTGGGCACATTTATTTCTCGACTGCCCCAGAATACTCTGAAAGGCACCTGCCTTTGCAGGTCTCACTTCCCCTGGCTGAAACCTGAAACTGTTTTATTAACTGCAAAGAAAACGCGTGGGCAAGTATTGATTTTACTAAAAAACTCACGCGTGCTCTTATTCCTGAAGACAGCTCTAGACCTCCCAGCAGCTCTGCACCCCTATGCAAAAACTGCACTTTCGCTTCCTGCTCTCCCAGCCCACCCCTCGGGGTCCATCACCAGTTATCATCCTCTCCAGCTGCAGCCCAGAGACCTACACCACGTGCTGGGGGGTCTCTGGGCATAACCCTGCCCAAAGCAGAGAGTAATGATTGAAGGGTGTCCCAAAATCTCAACCACTTCCAGCTGGGTGCCATCTCCCCTGGCCGGGGGGAGTCACGGGGGGAGCTGCGACGGCCGATTCTCGTCCCGCGCTCTGAGCCCGCCATGCTGCCTGGGCGACGCCAGTTGCTAACACCACAGAGAAGCCTTAGGGAAGGAGGCAAGTAAAAGCTCCCAGACACTGTGCTGGAAGTTCCAAGCAACAAGAGCAGGTCGCTGGCAACAGGCTTAACCCTGTGAAGGTAAAAAGCAATCTTAAAGAGGTGTCAAGCGCTTGGGTTTCTAGGAGCTCCAGCAGCAGCAGGGAGTGCTCAGCACCACGCCGGCTCGAGCTACGCTATTTCCTCCCGCTCGGTGTTCAGGTCTTCCAAAAGCAAGACTTTCCATCTCCTCCTGCTCTTTGCGAGGCCCCAGCACTGTGCTCCTGACACGTCACACCCTCCATCAGACTCTGCTGCAGATGGGAGTTGCCCTACAGGGACCAGTCAATGTTGCTTTGGGAAGAGAGAGAGGGGAAGGGGGTGGTCCAATTTTGTTACTTTTGGCTTTCTGGTTCACAAAGGTGGCAGGGGGGTCATCCGGAAGGTTGGGTTGGGGTTTTTTTTGTTTTTTACAATATTTTGTGGTATAGCAAAGTTTTTACATCTCTGATATATATTTTTTTTTTAAAAACTTTATCGTACCTTAAGTAGTAGAAAATAAAGATATCAAAAAAGAAAACAACATTTGCAAAACCACGTAATATTGTAAAACAAAAAAAGGTGGGACTTACCTGAGCCCCTAAGAGGGCACTGGGGTCTGCAGCGGAGCTCTGGGGCGGGTGTGACGTTGCCAGCACAGTGCATGCCGGGGCATCGCACAGAGAGGCGGCCAGAGAGCCTGGGCTGTGCCGAACTTGAAAAGGAAAACAAAAGCTAAGTCAATGACGTGCCCCAAGCCTCTTCCTAACCTGCTGCTACACGGGACATCCAGCACAGGAGCCTGGCAGGGCAGGCGGTGGCACCGGGGGTGCTGCGAGGCTCAAGGATAACGCACCAGAGCAAGGAGCCGGAGACTCGTTTGCCACGCGACTCGGATCCCTCGAGCATCCAAAGGCTCGTTTTGGTGGCAAAGGACAAAGAGCCCGAACATCAGAGAGCACCACTGGGCTCCTGCTCTGCTGAAAATCTGGCCGCTTATCTTCAGATTCCCAACCACATGGTTTTGTACCCAGCTCTAAGCCCGAAGCTTTTGGTCTAAGCCTCTCCCTGGTTTTCTGTCCCCTCTGCTATAGCTACTCAACCTCCTTGAAGACCTGCAGATGAAAACGCAGAAAGACTGTTAGATGCAAATGAAGGTGGCAGATAATTTCTCTATCTTCAGAAGAAAAACAATGTTCTGAAAACGGAACAATTAGAAGGCTCATCTGCCAGGCTCTGACCACTGTCACCTCCAACCGACGCACAGAAGACTCCTCAATATTCAATCAGAGAAAAGTGATGGTTCGTAAAGCTGAACACACCCAAACCTTTACTCCTGGTTGGATTTGTGTCACACTGGGTTTTGTTTAACAGACTCGTTCATCTCCAGGACGTTTCTGCAGCAGAGCAGGAGTTGCACTATGCCCCATTCCAGTACTCAGCCAGCGCATGCAGATCTCGGCCCGTGCAGCGTCCCGCTGACTCCAGAGGTCTCAGGCCAAGCAGATCCCACTGCAGTACTGGGACCTTAACTGTGAGCTCCAACATCCACACATCAAGCTAGGACTCGGTGTTTACAAGGCAACGCAGACGAGACCTGCCTCTGCTCTTTGGGTTTGGTTGTTTTTTATATGTTCAGTAATCCCTCAGCCTTGTTCTTTTTCCTTACCTCATCTTTTATATTAAATCGCGATGGTTCTTGTCTGCTTCGGTTTGACCTCCTAACCCCATAAACATCAGGATATTCTTCCCACATCTGCAAAATAAACAGACCATCAGAAGGCCTGCTTCACCCCAATTATATCTGACATATTAGAAGTTTGATGGTGAATGTTTTGGGTTTTTCTAAATCAACATAACCATTAGGAAATCAGCAACCAGCTGATGGACACTTTAAAAAAACTGGCTGAAAAGGATGATGATTATTTTGGGGTGTTTGGTAACACTCTAAAGCAGCATGATTTATCTCACCATTATCTTTACAGTGGTCCATCTTTCCACCAGGGTACAAATTACTCTCCAGCTTATTCAGGCTGAAGGCCAGAGAGTTGAGATAGCCAGCCCTCTGCAATGCTGAAGGTAAGGAGGCAACACCTTCCACGTGGAACGAAGGGACCTACCAACTTCAAAAGGACAATTCCCTGTCGCTAGCAGCTTTCACCACAACTCCTTTCCATAGGGAAAACCCCACCACCTGCTTGATGAGCCTGGTGATGAGACAACACCAGTAGCAACTTCAAAAGTGAATTCTATGGCCCAGCCCGGATGGCAAATGGACGAGAGCACCCTGTCCTTCGGCAGGGCAAGGCTGGGGTGGTTCTCCTGAACGCACTGATGCGAATGCTCCTTGGCAGGGCAGGACACGTGGACATGCAGAGCCAACTACTGGGGCTGGATGTGCTCTCTTTGCTGTAACCAGGCCCTAAAGGGTTTAACCCACTGTGTGTAACAGCATGCATTTGTTCTTGCTGGATGGACAGGAGGAGAAGGGGGAGACAAGAACTGATACCCTAAGGAATATCAACGCAGAGCTGTGTTGCTGACACAGGACACCAGAAGATTTACAGGGCAGATACAAACCACCATCATGCTTCTCAATCACCTACACCAACAATCTCTCCCTCAGCAGAGCTTATCCTCTTACAGCTTTCTAAACCTATTCATTCTCCTGCTTCTCTCTCCCTCCAGTCCTCAAATGTCTCTGCAAGCCACTGGCAGGAAAAGGAAATCAAAACGCACTGCCAGATGCATCAGCGACGGGGGACTGAGCGCGTGATGAACGCACGGCTGCAGCCCAGCTATTTTTCTCCTGCTGTTAAAGGAGTAACGGGGTAACACGGCAACAGATTGCAAAGGTGTGTATCTGTTGGGCGTGCGAGTACAGAGAGATATATTCACATGAAAAAAAAAACAAACCCAAACTCAAAACTACTCCCTGAACCATCTGAAGAAGCTGTATTTTCATCTTTTACACGGGACAGTTTTTGGATGAGGGAATCAACTCATTTGGACAAATCCAAATCTCACCTAACGCAAATTAACCTCACCATGGGTGTATCTAGACTGAAATACAAAATAAACAGTAATATAATAATTAACTGCATTGGTTATTCAAGGGGAACAGGTATCAACGTGCCTAGCTTAGGCCTAGCTAAGGAAAACGCCCATTAACAGAGAAATTAAGGAAGGGAGAGGCTTTCTTATTAGAGGGTGCCCTGACCTTTTCACATTTCATCCATGCTAATTATTGCCCTCATAGGATAATTTTAATGTTTATTGTTAGGGACATGCTCTCAGAAGCCTGAAGAGGAAGAGAAAACTTCCTTCAGTCCCCACTTATCAACAATAAAACAGAAATGTGCATATTGTGTTACCACAACTGCTTTATAAACACATCCTTCCTTGCCAGTCTGAGCACAGGGCCACAGCCTGAGCTGGCAGCCTAGAGATTAGTGAGAGGGAGAGGCTGGTAACAAAATCCTTCCCTTCTCCCTTGCAGGCAGGTGAGGAGCACAGGCTGAGAACACTGCCCTTCCTTCTTACTCTTTATGCACAGAGCAACTTTCTCCATAAAACTCACTCTGATGAGCAAGCTGTGGAAACCACAGCTAAGAAGAACAGGATAGTTACACACCACAAACAAAACAAACAAACAAAAAAATAACTGACCTAACTTGATGTACCCCCACCACCACCACGTTCACCAAGTTACTGCCTCCAAATGAGGATCTGGGCTCCTCTTTCTCACTTCATGCTACACGGTGTAACTCGGGCATCTCCATCGCTCAGTTAGAGCAGGTACCCAAGGCACAGCTTCTGCATCAGGGAGGTGCTCATCAACCTGAGGGACACCTTGTACATTAGACACCTGCAATCCTGTTTTCTCCTGGGCAGCAACAGATGGAGGGCAAACCTGGCTATTTGAGGAGTGGGTAGCGAGGAACCACTGCTCTGGAGATAATAAATAATAGAAGTTAAGCAGCTTTTTCCCTGCTCTTCTTTTTTCCTTTACTATTTTTGAAGAGGAAGACAATGATAGAAACAAAACAAAGTGGCCCAAATCCTAGACAATCATTCTCCTGATTCTATATCCCATGGGGAAGCTTTACTACTTCTGAGAGAGAAGAGCGACAGGAGAGGTGGGAAGACAGAGGGAGAGGATGAAATGACATGTATTGATGACAGGCACCTGCCCCTTTTTTGCACCAGTCAGCCCCATCACCATCTATCTGGTGCCCAAAGGATTGTTCCATCAAACACAGAAGCTCCTGCTCACAAAGATAACACCAGCATGGCACCAGCAGACAGACCAAACAGCTGAGTGACTTGGGGACACCAGAGATCAGAGGCTGCTTAGTCCACGTGCAACGTGGCAGGGAAGTTGAAGACAGCTTCATTAAGGTCCCACTGTTAGCCCTTTTGTGATGGGTGCAGGAGTAACATGGCTACGCAGAGCAGCAGGGGCAATACCTTTTTAACATCTGCTATCCTTTCCTTCTTAGAGGCCGGTTTTTCTTTGGTTTCAGGAGGGGTCTGCTGGGATTTCGAACATGTTGATTCACTTTCGGATTCAGACTGACTTTCAGAGGATTCCGAGCTGCTGTTTGACTCGCTGCCCTGCTCACTTTCAGACTGGCTCGCAGACTCAGAGCCAGAGGCTTCTTCAGATGCCGAGTGACTGATGGTAGAGAAAGAAGAGATTACATTTTAACTGTACTGTCACAGCTTTGAAACATGCAGGGAGCAAACCTGAGCCATGTCCAAGCTACAACAACAGGCTTGGAATAGCCTAAACACAAGTATGACCCATGCAGTCCCAGACCAGATACCCTACACTGGTACACTGAAGCAGAAACAGTTCCTTTCTGGGACAGGCACTTAGCACACCGGTGAGAGTGCAGCCTCAAAAATCACCGTCCAGTATCTCCTGCCCATCAGTCAGAGCAAAAAGAGTGGTGGTACCATGAAGAGAAGCATCAGCAATACCAGCAGCATAGGTCCTACTGGGAGGACCTGGCTCACTCAGAGCAAGCAAGAGTAAAATGTATTGGGAGCTGTGGCATCCAGAGACAATCCCATTATATTTAAGACAAGCAGCTGCTCCAGCACGGCTCTCCACTACAACCCAGTGTGGCCACTGGTTCCAAAATCCAACATCCAGTGTCTGAAAGAGGCCAGCACCAAATACTGCATGCATAATGCTATACATTATAGCCAATATCATGTTTCTTGCATAAAGAATAAATTCAGCAACCGAAAGAAGTTTATACAGGCAGGCGGCTGGGGCAGTTCCTGTTTAAAGGATTACACCAGTGCTGGGCAGACTGCATTTCTCAAGTAGCCAATAATGGGAGAGCAGAACATCAAAGAGATGGTTGTTTTGGGTTTTTTATCCCCTTTACATTAAAATGGGTTAGCATACAGAACATTCACTTAAGTGAACGAAACAAAAGGAGAGGCCAAACTATTTTAGGTGACCAAAAATACCCAAATATCTTTCCCCAATCACTCCAACATCTATTTTACATTTAAAATCCAATTAGCGAAAACTGAAAACTCATTACAACATCTAACTATACACATAGTGAGGCAGCATGACAAATCCCACTCTGTCACAAACCAAAACGCAGCGCAGAGATAATGAGACCGCAAACTTTTTTGCGTAAAAGAAGGAGCATCTCTTTCCAAGCCAGCTCCTGAGCTGCTGCCAGAAGCTTTTGTAATATTGAAGGGCATGGTACGCATAGAACATCCTGAAAGAAGAGACAGGAAAATTGAGCAGAGGGAAATCAGGTTTATTTTTTGTATTTTTTTTTTTTTTTAATTTTGTACAAAACTACAAATGTGACAGGACACATCAAAGGCTCTGCTCAGATTTTGCAATTCAAGAAAGAAATAATATACACATGCAATTAAAAAAAAAAAAGCCAAAAAAAGAAACAAAAAAGAAAAACCATTTGCACCATTACAAACAATTCTACAGAAACTAAAGCACGCTATAGAGGCAGGACTGGAATCAGCTGCTATTCACAAGCGGATCCACATGCAAAGTTACATCGTGGAAATAAGTTTCCCACTCAGATAAGAAAAAAACCCAAAAAACCAAAATAATAAATCTTATGATGCATGTGGACGCTGAGGGGGCTGGCCCCAGCAGCTCAGCTCCCGGGTGCCGTCTCCCCGGGAGCGGGCAGAGGGCAGCAGCCGAGCGCCGCGGGATCCGGCTCCTGACATCCCTCAGGCGCGGACAGGGCAGGGCGTGCAGCCAGGCTCCCAGCCGCCATTTTACAGCCAGCCCTCTGCCACCATCTTGCGATTTCCCCGCAGTGGTGGCTGCTGCTGCTGCTGCTCTGGGTCTGTAAAGCGAGTCCTAAAATGGAAGAGCGTGGCATGTACAGGGAGAAATAAAAAAAAAAAAGAAACGGCGGTGAATGAGAATTTCTAAGGCTGGAGGAACAGAAGCGGAGCCTTTTCAGCGTGGAGCGGAGGCTGAGGCATCACCGATGGGCGCTGGCTTCCTCATCCCATCCTGGTTCCAAAGGAGATGGGGGCATTGCTTTGCTTCCTTCTAGCAGAGCTGGAAAAGCAAGTCCAACCAGCACCCTTCCAGGCTGCCTGTCCCACTCCAATCCGTGACAATCAAAGAGCACAGCCCTACACACAGCCGTCTCGCTACACTGTGCCACCACCTCACTCTTCCTATATGGTTTCTGCAACTTCCAGTCCCCTCTTCTCCACCGCTGTGCCATCCTGTTATGCCCCATGGTCAGTACCACCCACCGCATCTCTCCCCGCTCTCTTGTCACCCTGCACCACTCTGCATGGTTTCTCACTGAGCACGTTCACAAAGCCGCTGACATCTGCTCCCACTATCCCGCTCAAACTCAGAGCTTTGTCACCGAGTCTACTTAAAGCGAGTGATGAAACTTCTCCATTGGATAATTTTCAGAGTCCTGGTGTGGGTTTTTTTCCAAGAAAACCAAGGGAATTTTATTAAGAAGCATTGCCACACCACTCAAGGGAGCAACGTTCCAGCAGCTCTGGGGACAGCCGGTTTCCACGGGCAGGGCTCAGCAGGACACCAGCCCACAGAGCCTCCTGCAGAGATGAAAACTTGACCTCCGTAAAAGAATGGGATCTGGAGGCATCCAAACTTCTTCTGTCACAATGCAAAGTGGCAACATCAGGCTCTGGTTGAGGCCTGTTGCCATCCCATGTTCCATGGGGACGCATGAAAGAGGAAGACACTTTTCTTCAATCAGATTTATTAGCAATAACGAGAAGAAATCGTAACAACCCAGGCGAGACCCAGGCCAAACAGCTCTGGTGGTATTTATTTAAAGGGAGCACATTAATTACTGGCCTCCTCCCACTCCAGAGCTCTTTTGTTTCTCAAGGCCCTAAGCTTTATTTCAAGGACACAGGGACACAGCCGTTCTGCACATCAAAAGCCACAACTGATGTGCTTTCTCCACAACATTATCTGGACCCTATAATTCTTTTTTTTCCCAAGATGTCAACTGTGACTCCTGGAGAGAAGGAAACTTCTCTTATGACAGCAGAGACGACACACCCATCTGCACATACAAGTGTGCACACACTTGCCCTACTAAGGAAAGAAATGTGTATGAGAAGTGGTATGTCCTTTTGAAGGCTGTTGCAAATAATTTACTTTTTTTTTTTTAATAAACAACCTGTTATCATGGCAAAAGGACACATGCTTGCGTTTATTTCTACATTAATAGAATAAAAAGAGAACTGAAAAGGTTAATTCCATAAAATAAACCTAACTATCACAGAGACAACCAGGAAGCATTTTTACCTGACAACAGATTACAAAGGATTAGCAACATTATGTCAAGTCAGGCCTTACACTGTACATTACTGGAGATTTAAGTCCTCTTTTCAGAAGCTATTTTTGGAAAATGCCCTGCTTTAACATCCAAGTTAACATCCAAATAAGACCTACTTTCAGTAAACTATAAGTGGGGGATAAGCTATAATTAACTGTCACAAAAATCACGATTCAAACAGTCCACCCTCCTCCAAATTCAGAGTAACACCCATGAACATCAAGAAAGCTACAGCTGGACTGCTGGTAACTCCCTTGAAGTGAGAAAGTCCTATAAAAATTGTGATCTGCTAAGACTCAGCCAAGTATGTTCCCCTGGTTTCTAAGAAATACTTCAGGCTATAATTCTGTTTTAATTAAGAGCCTGCTCCTGACTTGAGAGGGAAGAAAACCAAATCATCCCTTACCAAGAAGGGCACGTTCCTTCCAAGAAATAAGTAGCTGAACAGCAGTGATAAGACCCTTTACAATCAGGCATCTAAGTTTACAAGGCAATTAGAAATGTGCCTGAAGCCTCCAGCCTTAGCATTTAATATTTCACATATGACTTCATTTTATAGGGAATCATCTTTGCTTAAAGCAACACAACATTTTATGAGCTCTCAACAAGTACAAACAGCAGCTATGCTTCCAAAAGGCGCAAGACAAGCTGAAAAAAAAAAAAGATCCATAATGCACTTCTGGAACCAAGAGCTGACAAGGCATTGAATGGCTCTAACTAGGACAATTCTGCCCCACACTTTAAAATCTGGCTTTTGATGGACAGAACTTGAATACAGCCACCAGGGATAAAAGAGGATTAATGACCCAAGGCATCCCAAAAGCCAAGCTCCTCCCATCTTTAAGAACTGCTGTGAACATTTTTGATCTAAACAAGCTTGAATCCAAACAGCGATGTTCCACTGGGCTTCACAAGCTCAGCACCAGATAAACCACCCTATGCAGACTCAAGAAGATCCTTGGCACAAACTCCCAGGGCTGGATAATATCGGAAACCAAGTTTATTGCTCCCCTTCAGCAAACATACACTCAGCTCTTAACGCACTGTTGGACGCAGCTTCGTGTGTCCTGTGGATAACTGATACCCAGGTGTCCAGCAACATCTCTACTTGCTGCCACCAAAAGGCCAAAGGTAGGGAGCTGGGGGACGGCCTCTCCTCTCCCCCACCCACCCTCGCGCTACAGCCCGTGTTCCCAGTACTCACCCTGTGCTTACGCCAGCACTGACTGGGCCGCTGGACATCTCCATGAGCCACTAGAACATGGTAACGCATCAGAAGACTAGCCCAGAAAACCAGCAAAATAGGTCTCTGCTGGTTTAGGGAGCAAAATCGGGACCAAGCCGTTACAGGAACTGAGAACAGTGGAAATATAGTACGTTTGGCAGCACAGAGAAGTTGTAGAGGAGAAAAAGGGCAAGCAAGGCCCCAGTTCTGGGGCAGCAGCAAGCCAGCTGCAAGCCAAGCTGCTCAGTTTGGCCAGCCCTGGCTCCTCAACACCCCTCTCTGGCAAAGCCAAGCCAACTGTCTGCGAGCTCAAACATTCCAACTCCATGGTAACCCTGGAACTGCAGGTCAGCTCCCTGGACCTGCTGCCATATGGTGCTACTGGCCCACAGCACAGCAGCAGGCAGCCAACCTGGGGCTCTCGGAAGTGAGCAGGATTGTCTTCTCCAGACCAGGTGTATCGGTCAGACCCAGCTCTACCAGTACAAGTGGCCTCTCAGCTCTCGCAGCTCTTCAGCAAAGGCCACCAGCCTCACCCGTCCAACAGTGGCACCAGCCCTGGATTTACTGCAAAGCACAGGTCACAAAAGCCAGCACAGGCCACCGATTTTTAACTATTTAAACAGAAGTGTCTTCCTAAAGCGACCTACACTGTCACACATGCAAAGGGACGGTGACAAACCACAGGAGATGCTAAAGCACCAACTCCGCTCCATACCATGTTATGCTAAACATTTCCTTTGAATATTTATCTATAAATGTTCCCTGTTGTACATAAACATACACAAAATGCCTGGGTATATTGCAAATAAAAACAAGCATCACCAGTTAAGGTGGATGCGCACACTCAAGTCACAGGGTAGCTATAAAAAGGCACCAAACAGCATTAAATTTCACTTCTAGGCCAAACAAACGAGGGAGAGAAACACAAGACTCATTCTAGCTATAGATCATTTGACGAAGAAGGGATAACATTTGATAAAGAGGGGATAATACGTGGACAACAGAGGACTGAGAAGAATTTCACAGGATCTATCTCATGCCTTGGGAAAACAACATGAGCAGAGGCTACAGTGAGCACGGCCAAGGCCACGCAGACAGCAGCACCCGGAGCTTGCAGGGGAGCTAAGTGGGCGACATTTAGACTGTGACACCGACGATAAATTCACTCCTGACTTTCTGAGCTCCCTTTATGTTATCCTGAAAGGCTATTAAGAAAAGTGATTGGTGCTTGTCTGTCTCCCAAGGCAAAGATTTTTCTGAGTGGTAAGCGCTGAAACAAGTCAGTCGGAGAAAAAGCTTTTCCCAACTTGTTTCTTGAAGGCTAAAGTGGAAATGGGGGAAGGGAGGGAAGAAAAATATTCCTGCTACCCTATCCATACCCCTGCACAGTACGTAATTCTAACAACAACTGGTCACTAAGTGGGAACTTAAACTAGACTATACTAAACACAGCCAGGCTCTTCAAGCTGTTTTAGAAGCAAGCTTCAAGTGATTCAAATACTCACAAAATAATCTGGCTTTTCAGAGGGCACAAAAAACACTCCCCAGGTTAGAGGGCTGCCCCTGCCAGATAACCAACATGTCCTTCAAAAAACACAGAAAAAAATATTTCCTCAACCTCATTTTGTGACCGGTAACTTTTTTTCCTTAACCAGGCAAGTGAAAGGAGTTCCCACGGTGAGTATGTGACTGCAAACCTGGCTGGCAGAGGTTGGCTGTTAATTACGTTTCCACAGCATTAGGCACAACAGGGCCCCGGTGCTACTGCAGCCACCGAGGGATTACGCACTCAGCAGGTATCCTATCTAAATAACCATCTGAACTGGGTCCTGCAGGCTCCCAGCCTGGCTCAAAGCAGGGGAAGGGGAGGAGGCGGAGGGAAATCTTCACACGCATTCTGGCCGCTGCTACCTTGCCCCAGCAGAGGGTTCCCAAATGCCAAAGGCAAAGCAATCCTGAGCTCACAGGGAGCTAAATATATCCCTCTCCGCTCTGCCGTAGCTCCCTCAAAGCACATCGGGCTATCTTGAATGACAAGTATTTTCCGAAAGTGTTTGGGTTTTTTTAACTCCACTACAAAGACATCGCATTACACTTGCATAAGCAAGCGAGAGGAGGAATTCATTCATGATGGGGAGAGCTGGCGCTCTCACTCTCTGATCTTTTAGCCAGAGGCTGAAAATGCTTGGGATGTTTAGTGGGAAAAGAAAGGAAAAAAAAAAGGAGGGGCGAGGGGGGGGAGCGCGGAACAACAACAAAAAAACCCCATCCACCAAAAACCAGCACAGGGACAAAAGTCGTCAAGACCTGTCCGCCTGATTAAGGAGGGCTATTGAGAATCTCCTTCCCCCTCCCTGTACAGAAAGGGCAGGACAATTGCAGTTCCCAGGGCCAGCTGGCAAGAGCCCAGCGAAGGCGGTGGAGGTTCAGCGCTCCACAACACCACCCCCGCGGCGGGGCCCGGGCTGGCTCCCGGCAGCACCCACCCCCAGCCCCGGGGCAGACGGTGTGGAAAGGCGGCGGGAGCAGGCAGGGGTGAAGCGGCTGTGCCCCTCCGCCGCTGCAGCCTCAGCTTCCTCACCGCAGGGAACAGACGGGCCGAAGCTCAACGGCAACGCAACGGGCAGCTCGGCACGGGCAGCATCTGACTTTTTGTAAAGGACATGCTGAGGGATGAGGGGTGGGGGTGACCGGAGCGGGCACGCAGAATTTGGGGTTAAATTAGTACGGAAAGGGTGAGTGGTTTTTTTGTTGGGGTTGGTTTTTTTTCTCAACGTTTGTAAACTTTCTTTAAGATATAATAGACCAAAAAAAAAAAAAAACCACAAAAAAACCCACAGAAATATATAAATTGAGGACCCAAAATCATTAACAAGAACCTGAAGGTGCTCAAACTCCTTCCTGGTTCCAGACGACCTGCAGTTCAGAAGAGGGGAGCCTGACCTGGCCTCAGGGGTTCGTAAGGGGTTAAAAGCTGGTTTTAACCCAGAGACTTAAGGCTCATCATTAAGCCTTCATTTTACAGACAACACATGGCATTCAAAGCTCTCAACTGGTGACAACTGTGGAGTTAACAGCAGAGGTTCCTCCCCATGAAAGAGATGCAAATGAGTCCTAAGTCATCTATACCCTGCAATAAAACTTGCAGGAACTTCAATAGTTACAACACAGCTTTTTCCTAAGGAGCCAGGTGTTCTGGAGTCAGTGGATTCTTGACATTGCAACACACGGGAAAAGATTCGTGAGACATGAAGTGCTCGGCATCCTGTCTGTTGAGCACTAGGTGCTCAGGGAACACGCTCCACAGCAGCCCTGCCAAGACAAAACGCTGTACAAGCGGTACCAGCACAAAACCAGAAAGGAATCAAGAGATCAACGCCTCGAGCTTTTACTTTTTGTTTTAACCTCAGAAGTCAAGGCCAGAAAAACACCAATACTACAGCACAGATTATCTCCGCCCAGAGGTAAAATGTAAAGCGAGCTGTATATTGGAAATTATACTACACATTTGGAAAGCCTCATCAACGTTTTGCTCGTTATATCCAAAAGATGCCCCCTGCTCCAAGAACAGGAGACATTAACAGCGCGACAGACTTAGAAAAGCTTCATTGCAAGTCGCTGGCTGTGAATTTTTCATCTGGTCTTTTTTTGCTTTCACTTCAGGGATCCTTCACAGGCTGTAAAGGCAGACTTTACAAACACACCACCACCTGCTGAAAGAGCATCTTCAAACGGCATTTCAGCATACGTCTTTTCTTAAAAACACACCAGAAAAAAAATTATGTAAGACATCATGTCAGTGGAACAGCACATCCTTTGCTAGAAGGCTGCTTATGTCTAATTATGGTAATCCAGACCATCCCCCTCCCCCAGTGTTTGTATTTATTTTCCTTGAAGGAGACAGAAAGCAGAACAGAACCTCTCTCCATCCATTATCACCACCTCCCGGAGCTGGATTTCAGCTAGGGGCAATGGGAGATTTAGAAGCCATCTTCAGAACTTGACGGCCTAATTTAACATAACAATTCCTGCTGGAACTGTTGTCTGCAACAGGAAACAAGATACAGTGGATCTACACACCTCCAGGTTGTGTATCGGGAGATGCAATTTCAGCTTAAGCTGCCAAACCCATCCGGAATAGGTTTATTTTAGATGCCTCAAGTTCAAAAGAAGCAAGGCCATGGTGTAAAGAAGCTTCAGTTCAGTCCCTAAACTCCTGCTCACAGTCCCAGATGCTTAGTCTCACTGCATCTGCCCCTGGTGCCTTCATCTGCTCCTTAAAACTAGCAGTGGTGAGCTGGAATAAAGAGACAGACCAGTATAAAAATGCCTGAGGCCTAGCAATCCAGCAACCTCCTAACCGTGTGAACAGCTTTCTGAGATGAGGTGAGACATCAAAACTAAAATGGGAACTGGTTTTTGCTTCTAAAAAACTGGAGAGATTAAAATGAAATATTCAGGGCCTGACCCTCCCTCTGAGAAAGTTAAGAGGGGAAATGTTTGTTTTAACGCAAACGTAACCGTGGTTATTGCAGCCCAAAGGCAGCCAGCCACGCTGCTCCCAGGAGACACCCCTGAGATCCCATGTTCTCAGAGGTGCCGTCCCCGGGGAGCAGTGGGGGTCCGACCCCGTGGCACTGCAACATACCCCCATTTCTCACCCAGCCGTGGGAGAGCTCGGCTTCAGCTCTCAGAGGAAAAGGGGGAAGGTGCAGATAAGGGCAACTGCCGGCCTCAAAGTACAGCAGGTGAAACACCAACCCAACAGTAAGCGGAACAGGCTCTACAATCTCAGCCACATCAGCTTCTCTTGGCTGAAGGCACCAGTAACTAACTTTGGGCAGGCGTGGTGTGGAAGCACACGTGCACACACGGGAGCACACGTGCACACACAAGCACAGCAGTGCCCCGGCAGCGGCACACGCTGTGTGCCACAGAAGCGTATTTACAGAATGACCCAGGCGAGCTCTTTATTCCTATTTTTCCACTTTTTTTTTTTTTATTCAGCAAAAGCCACGCATTTAGGGAATACATAAAATTTGATTAGTTAGCTTGAAATGTTTAACTAAAAAGAACAATCCGGCAGAGAGTAAATTTCAGCTCAATGTAGCTTCTTGCAATTGGGAGGCTTTTTTTATAGCAGGGTATATATTGTATCCATTCCGGGCAGCAATCACAAAACAGGAAACAGAAGTTGAAAGTCTCAGAACTGTGCATTCGTAATTAGATGAGACATTTCCTTCAAGAGGGAAACGTGAAGCAAAAGTAACAAAGCAAAAACAAGAACAATCTCCTTTGTGCTGCACACAGATTACATCATTATTCATGTGAATTCCTTGCACATTATTCCTTTTGTGTCCTGCACCGATCAAGCCTTTTTCAGGACAGCCTCCAGAGCGTTTTATAAAGGGTTAAAAGCTTAAAAAAGGAAAATAAAAAAATAACATCCTCATTACAGAATCCAGCGGTGCAAATGAAACTGAAAGACTTCGTACATACGTGATGGTCACAACTGCCGAAAAATAACCGGATGAAAAGCTGAAAGCCATAGTTTGAGACATATTTAAAAAGGCTTTTAATGTTTTCCCTCAGCTCAAAGAGAATCAGTTGCAAAACGCACACTGAAAGCAAGAGTGAGTTTTCATGATTTAAAGACACTGAAAGCCATAATGCTATAAACCAGCACCAGATGTTCCAGGTATACTATGATATTCTGCAATTCCTTTTGAAGTTTAAAGAAAAAAAAAAAAAAAAAAAGAAAAAAAAGCTGCACCAAAAATAACCCTGCTCCTTTTCAAGCCACTTGCTTCTCAAAATAGCCTGCGCTGTTAAAAAAAAAATAAAATAAAAGCCCGCGCCTGCCAGATGAGAGGAAGCGAGGGAAGGCGGTGACAGCCGCACGCTCCACCGGCCAGGCTCCCAGTACAGCCCAGTTGAGGCCGCGGCTGGCGTGGGAGAGACTGCGCGGCGTGGCGTGCGCGGCCATCCCGCGCCGCCATGGCTCTGCCTCCGCGCCAGCCGCCGCCATCCCTCCCTCCCTCCCTTCCTCCCTCCGCCTGTTACCAGGCGAGCGCAGCCAATCGCCGTCCCCAGCGAGCACAAGATGGCCTTTGAACTCCCCACCAGCAACTTCCTGCTGTTTCTAGAGTACACACAGTGCAATGCAGTATGTCTGTCAGCTATGCGGCACAAAGGAACAGCCATTTTGTGACTGAACTGGACCCGCACCAAAATGCCAGGCGGTGCAGCCTTCCCCTCTCCTTGCGCGGGGAATCGGGGCTTCCCGAGCTCTACCGAAACGAGAAAGGGATGCCCTCTGCTTTCATCGGCAGCCAGGGAAGGCAATTTTTGTTCCATGTCTTATTTTTCCCTTTTCCCCCACCCCCGCCAGATTCTCTTTCGTATGTAACTACATCTTCATAAAATGGCTGCCACGTCAAACGAGGGTGTTCTGCTCTGCAAGGGCTGCAGCAGACACTGCAGAGCAGCCTGCCTCTCTAACGTGGCCACTGAGCAAAAATGAAACGCCATTTCAGACCCCAGGCTTCCAGCTCTCTCCACAGAAAACAGGCTAAGATTTAACCCATCACAACCTTTTGGAGTTTTTTTTCCTCCCTAATAAAAAAAATAAATAAAAGATGGATTAGAGCTAGAGAAGCCAAGACCTGGACACAGGTGCATGGGTTTGTTCGGCCCTGCAGCTTCTGTAGCAGACACCTCTCCCACACTGGGGTATTTAGGAGGTGCAAGAGCAACTGCCACAGATGCAGGCCAGGGGAACCGAGGGGAACAACGTATCCATCGTGTGTCACTTGCTATCACCTACAAAACTCACTCCTGGCCTTCGGGAGGACCCCAACCTGCCTCTCACCTCAGAAATTCACAGCAGGGTTGCACCACAGACGTACCCCTCGCACACCACCTTGCCTTTCAGAGATGCGGCACAGAAGATGCTAGAAAACACACCAGGATTGTGTTCAATTATTTAATGCAAGTCCCAGAGACATAGGTGGTAGTTGTTATTAACTGCAGCACACCAACTTTTTACCCTAAGTGGAAAAAGTTGCTTGAAATCAATCTGCTTCGAGTTTGGGAAGATTTCCTATAGATACAGAAAGGACAGGTGTAGCCATTCAGCTAGAAAGGTGCCCAGTACACCCATCAGCTTGCAAATTAAAGAGTTAGTATCACTTCCCTCCACAAGAATAATCATCTGCTTGGGACAATTCCCAGGTATTTTTGTTTATTCAGCATATGCCTTGGTGTTTCCTTAGGACTGGAAAGGTAGGAGTCAATTCCAAACATTATTTCCCAGTCAGGACACTAAGGTGGTGTACAGGGATTGTATTTTCTCCTGCTTTAACACCTTTGTCTAGTCCTGCATTTTTGCTTCCCCACCCCAGGTGAACGGCACCCGCCACATCTACCTTTCCCCCCCAGGCCTCCCACCAGGGTTTATGTAACAGGACTTCACGCATTTCCACAGATGCCGAGCTGGTCTCACAACTGGGGTGCAAGCTGGCCAGCAGCACGTGAAGTGCAGACATCAGTGCCTTTCTGGGCTACAGTAAAGCAAAGCGGTGGCTTTACTTCCTAGAAATCATTTCCCCTACAACTTCAAGTCAACCTCAGGAAGTAAAGCCCATTTTACGACATTCAGCTGACTCACAGCTCAGAAATAAGCCCGACAGGGCTCACTCACAAATATCCTGTGCTCAATTGTTCCCACACTGCAGGTGAATGGATGTTAACCACTGCAAGTTTATTCTGAGGAAGCAAAAAAAATCGTGAAGAGGCAGAAGGGTAACTTCACACAACAGGTGTGATGTGTAAATGGATCCATTATGATAAATAACCTTTCAATGAAAACACCAAAAGCACACAGGAGACGCTATGCAAATACAATACCCCTAAGGACAAAAACCCCAAAGGTTTCCTTTCTGCGGAACTACTGCTCGATGTCTCCAGTTTAATCTCCTCTTTAGCATAGTATTTCTAACACCGATAAAACACCTTCAGTTAGATTTCCTGAACTAATTATACCTGCTATCGCTCTTGCTGACTATCTCCACTTTAAGAAAAAGCATAAAGACTTAAATAAGATCAGAAGTGTTTTGGTTTTTTTTTTTTTAATTGACTTTTTAGGCAACATTTTGTGTGCGGTATTTACAGTAATAAAAGATAGCACAGTTTGAAAGTCTGATGTGTTTTTTAAACTGCATTATTATAAAAGCTCTGTATAGGTGCTACACGTAATGCTTCAGCAGTCCCTGAGGCTAATTGAGTTAATAATAATTTCAAATTAAACTTACCCATATCCATTTTTGGATTTAAAATTTGACTGCAATTTTAATGCATCCAGAATATCATCCAAGTTTATGCTAGAAGGTTACAGTATTTTGCTTATATATATATTCCCAGAGCATTTCAAGTTTGTGTGTTTAAGGAAGGTTAAATACTGGGCATGAAGAATACTATTCAAACACCTGCAAACATCACATAGAGCACATGTGATACAACAGACAGTTCAGAATTCTTTTTTATTAATGTCGGATAAAAATTACTGAAGACAACACCAGAGAAAAATAGACAGGCCACGATTCAATTAAAATTAACAAAATGCAAAACTCGAAGTGTATTTACAAACTGGAAACAAAAAATGCATGTAGTTTAATTTCCAATTTTCAAAAAAGCCGACCCTTTAAATACAAAATGAGCAATTCAGTAATTATACTTCTGCATTCCTAGCAAACAAACATGTACAGTATTTCATATTTTTTCCCACATCAAGGTTAAGTTTATAAAAATCCGTAAAGAATCTCATTACTCGACAAAAATAAATAAAAACACTCCGAGCAAAAAAAAAAAAAAAATACATTAAACAAACAAGCAAAGCATTTGGAGCCTCTTGTTAACAGTCCCAGTGTATATTTTATGATACGAAATGCTATCACCAGCAGGAGAAAGTCTGGTCAAATTGTATAAAAATATTCTAAAATACCTAAACAGTATCAAAGTTTTACAAGCTCAAATAAAATTTGAAGTAAGGGCTATCAGACAAACAGACACTTTCCAGTTTATATTTTAAAATGAGCTTTTTTTCATTCATGTAACTTTTTCTTGTGTCTATTTACTATAATTTACTACTACACCAGGCTTCTGTATGGCCCTCAGTTAAAGTTTAGACTTCTGAGATTCTTCAAAGAAAAATTTGCCTTGTATGTAAAATGGTGCAATGCAGCAATGGCTAAACCGACAAGGTCATTTTTCACAGCACAAAAAACCTAAAAATTGAAATTCAAAAGCTGGAAAAACATAATATAGGGGAAAGGGCTCCCCTGAATAAAGGTACAGTACCTTTTGACTATGACATGGGCCCTTAAGTCACAACACAACTTTCAGAAATTGCTACCAAAAAAAATTAGGGTGTGGCATGCTAACAATCTCAAGGTCATTCCTTAAAAAGGAAGCAAAATCAGTAAAATGTTTTGTATTAAGCACTGACAGTAACCCAAGGCTGTCAAAGTAAACAGGGTATTCACAGGTTTTACCAAAAAAAAAAAAAAAAAGTAAGTTGATAGATCATACCTCGATGCATTGCTGTGGACTGAACCCTCCTCTCCTTGGCTTTTGTCCTTATTTCTCATCATCTTTTTATTCTTAAATATTAAGAGGGGGTCAGGGGTGTCTGTTTGCTTTGAAGTCCTGTGCCCAGGTATTTACTGTCAAAAGTTGAAAGAAAGGTAAGGTCCCAGTTCGTTTCACTGGCTTTCATTATCAGGAACAAAGTCCTGACGCTGCAACGATATTGTTATAACAATACACAACACTGATCAACACGGCAAAACGGAGATTTAAACCAAATAATCGGGTTTTAGGAGCAAAAATCCGAGAATAAACACAGTGGAGGAGCATCCTGCAAACTTTCCCAAAGTAACGCTGGATGCAAATAATCTCTGTATCTTATTGCGTCATCCCAATACAGCTCAAATCGGTCGAAAATCAAAGTACTCAAAAAGGCAGAAATCTAAAAATTATTATTATTAATTGCTCACCTACCTGATCCATGCACCGCCGCCAGGACCAAGTCGATATTAGTTTCGGGTAGTGGAAAAACATTAGATCCAAAATATTTAGTTATAACGATAAAATATGAATTTCAGAGAATTAAAAAAAAATATATATATTCTAATCCCAAAAATATGCTGCCGGTAAAGCAAAAAGAAGCGGTAATTAGTAGAAAAATGTCCGGGGGAAAAAGCTCATTAGGAGAGCGCACAAAAATGGAGGTACGCCATGGCTTCTAAGCTGGAAAAACAACGACCTGGGCTCTCTCCACGGCTTCTTCTTTCCAGCAAGGCACGAAAAGGGAGCCCTCAAAAGCTGCTTTTCTGCCCGAAAAAGGTCCGCTCGGCCCCCGATCGGTGCCTAGGAGAGGCAAGGGGCTGTGGGGGCCCCCTGAGGCTGCCCGAAAGTTAGGGAAAGTTGCGTAAAGTGTTGGGGAAGGCACGGAGCTGAGCGCGCTCTCTCTAAGGCACAGCCGCCATCTAGAGCTCCTTCCCAGCTCTGAGCTCTGCCTTTGATTGACACTCTCTACATTTACCCCACAACTCAGGTGATGTACCATAGACCCACCCCTTCATTTCTACCAAAAAAAGAGATAGCCTCCACCTAAAGGGTGCCTGCTACCCCCACAGCCCTGGCTCCTTCCAACTACCCCAGCTGAAGGGGCACCTTAACCCCATGTGGCTCAGGCACCCTTTTGAAACCAGAAAGAAATGGAATTTGTGCCTTTTGTTTTAAAGATTTGCTAAATATTTCAGTGCCTGGGCTAAAATTACTTCCTCCCTGGACAGGAAGTGGTGCTGTTACAAGCCATTTTGAAAGAATGGAAGTGGTGCTGACAGCCATACAGCCAGCAACAACCCACCTTGGGGCTCACCCCACCCGAGGGGTAGCTTTTTTCCAATTGAGGGGCAGTACCCCCAAACAACAGCTCCACCATTCGTCACCCAACAGCTGCACTTACAGCTCGGGAGCAGAGCGTCAGGAGCTCCTGAGCGAGTCCCGCGTTGCTCATCTCCCCCTCCAGCTCGACAGCGCCTCCCTAGTGGTTTCCCCCAACAACAAAAATTCAACAGCTACGCCATTTTCATCAGTTATGCCAAGGCATTACTGTAAAGTAAGCCCAACACCATTAAAAGGGTTATTTCTGATTCACTTCCTTAACCCATTAATGTTCATTAACAAATTTTAAGCCGACAAATTAATTCGAAGCTGTACAGCGGCCGAGCCGTAAAACTGGAAATAAAGCAACATCTCAAATACAACATCTCAGTATTGCCAGCATGTGCCACAGAGAAAATGGAGGAGATCCAAGCATCCCCCACCATCTCTTGCAATCTGACTACCGGTCATCTTCCTACAAGCAACAGACTCCTTAAAGTGCAAGGACATCTTGCATATTCAAAAGCATCGCGACAAGACAGTTAAACCAGACACCGAGGGCAATGGGCTCGTTTGGACATCTCTGGGGACATCCATGGCACAGCATCCCAACAGCCTGAAAATCCTGGCTTCTACCAGTAGGACCAAGATAGTCCCCATCAACTCTTCCATCTGCTGGCCATTCACATCCTCCAACAACCTTTCCACACCAAGCGGTTTGAGTAGGAAGGCTCCATTGCCACAGCCCAGTTTAAGGAATTTCACCTTACTGATTATCTACAGAAGACCACTTGCACCTCAACTACAAGAACTACAAAACACAACGCAAGACCATCCAAAGGAATTTTGGGTAACACTGAGGAAAATCCATCCATCTGAATGGGGTTCCCTTCATGTTGGTCCCAGTAGCCAACTCCACCATACAACACATGGCAAAACCAAACACAAGCGAAAGTATCATCAAAATGGCTGATTGAACAGGTATGAACAATTCATCATGGCAAAAATGGGTATTTCCAAAGAAACCTGAGCAAGCCAAATGGTTAAACACACACAACGGGCTTTTGTTTGTTTCTGTTTGGGTTTTGTTTGTTTTTAAAAGAAACCACCTAGGTTATCTCAGCACCAGGCCTGTCATCTTGGCCCTCCAGCAACCAACAAAGACAACCATGAAACTCAGGTGAAACATACACGGGAAGGTGGCTACAGTTTAACTATTTGATCCACAAGAAACTTAAAAGGAAATGGCTTTTTTGAACATTAGAACCATTTTAAAAATCATTCATAAAGGTTAACAGGTCATCTGTAGCAATATCAAGAATAACTCCATTTTTTCTCATCAAATACATGGTACAGTAGCATGCAGCTAAGGCTCCATCAAACAGCAGTGAAGCAGATTGGACACTTGTACAGAACAGTTTTAAGACTAAGTAGACTGTTTAGGAAGTATGTCATCCAGGATATCTGTTGAAAAGTTTCTGTACCCACACACAAGCAAAGAAGCATACCTAAAAAAAAAAAAAGTTACACAAAACATTCAAGTGCTCCTTTATTGTCCAGCCTTCAATTTATATCAATTCAATCTTAAAATAACTTTAGAAAGTTCAGCAGAAGTACCCTGACAATAGGCCAAGTACTGAAAAAACCCTAATATTAAGCACCTGAATGAACAAACCAGCAAATAAAACTTTCATTGCAAGTCATGGCAAAGAGCATAATTTGCAAATGTAAACCACATTTGAAATCAAGTACAGCACAAAATTTTACCTTGCCTTCAGTGCTTAGCGGCTAAAGTACTTCTCACTTTAATAGCAACCAAAAATGTAACCCACTTAAATATCAAAACAATTAGGGAAAAAGAAAAAAATCAGCCAGAAAGGACAAACACAAAGTATGAAAGAAACCAAAACCTTTTATTAAGTCACTTAAAAAAAACATTACATTTTCTCCAAAGGGGTAGCAACAGATCTCTTACCACATGAATTTGCCTGTTACGCGCACACAACCCGAGAGTGACATTTCACCACCCAGTCCTCAAACAGCTCCATCACTGGATAGTCACTGATACAGTCCCCTGATTAATTCAAGGGCAAAGTCCATTTTGATAGGATGATCACAACCCAGATCTTCTCTGGTTTAATAACACGAGAGTCCAGGTTCTAACGTCCTTTTCTTGGACAGACATATGACAGCACTCATGCATTAGTCCACTTCCTCAACCTCTCAATCAAGAGTGGAACTGCCATCTTGGTGTCTCATTCGTAGACTCCTTTTGACACTCTTCATCTGATTGGATTCTTTATGGAAAATTAAAAGAAAAATGCTGTTGGAATACAGGTCATAGCTTTAAACTAAGACATTCAACTACTGTAGCTTGAAGATTATTTTAAACACATAATTGATGCTTCATTCCATATTACATATTCATTCCAGAAGATCTGCTTTTATCATGAACAAGCAATGTCAAATCATCAGTTCAAGAGTCAAAAATATGAACTTCAACCAAAGCTATAAAGAAGTAGGTGAAGAACAATTAGAAGCTCAAGAACCCTTTTCAGGCTCCATAAATTCCATCTGAAATTTCTCCATCATGTTCAAACACTAGAGCAATCAATAGTGGAGAACCTGAGGTATCTGCTCTGGCAGCCATCTTTGTTGGACTAACCCACCTCCTAAAGCTGACACTGCTTAGAGGAAAACCAAGTTTATTATAAAAGCCACATTTCTTAAACTACTGTCCATGCCCCTTTCTTCAAGGACATAGATGCACCAAAACAATGTCACAGGTATGAAAACTGGTTTCCTATGTACAGATGGTGACTGGAGACAAGACATTCCACCATCTTAACCCAGTTTTCCAACTGACAAAAGACATACGGTGCAACAGAAAACACACACTTATGAACAAATGGAATGACTTGAGTTTAGTTACTGATAGGAAGGGATGTGTCAGAAGTCAGATGAAAATGGCAATGAGTTACATTAGTTGCCTTTAGCAAGGCCACCATACTACTCCTGATCCATATTCCAACTTTACTGTTCATATAACAGCAACCAAGTTCAGGTGAGTGACAAACCAAACTCATCAAATGACTTCCACGTGGATAAATACCAACCAGATGTCCCCATCTGTACATTTTCCACCAAAAAAAACCAACCCAAACCAACAAAACAGGTCGTGTACAAAAAAATACATACTACTACTTGTAATGAGCAAAAATCAAGTACAGGAAGTTACTAAGTGTTAAGAACATAATTTTAAAACCAGTGCTAACTGTAAAAGACACAGACATACAAAAGAGATTTTAAAATGTCTTCATGATTTGAGTATCTGCACTCCAACTTTTCTTTTTTTTGGATGTGTATAGCTTTAACCTCATTTTAGTCAGAAAGCCAACTCCAGCATTATGCTGTTCCCCTGAACACCCTGGGCAGATTCTCACAAGCAGCAATTCAGAATTTACCCACAGTACAGCAAAAATCAGTGGAGCCATCTAGTGGTCTCTGCCTCACCATTCCAGTTTCCCCACTCTCCATTTCAAAACCACCAGTTGCAGCAAAGCAAACAGCAATGGAACCAGTGCAACAAGCCTCAGTCTGACTTTCACAATTGCCCATATGTCCTGTTTTATATTCCTCTACAGATGTCCTTGTTACAAAAACAATGGAAAAGACCAGCAGCACATAGCAGGGCCATACAGGATCTGGCAACTCCATCTGCATTGTGCAACACAGGCAGTTATAGCATCAGTCAACTGCAGGAGCTTCACGTTTTCAGAACCAGAAATTGAACATCCAAGTTTGCAGAAATTCTTTCTTTCAAGCATTTAACTTATCCTCAGTTAAGTCAAAAATTAAGTATTTTGAAAGTTGTTGGGATTTTTTTTTTCCTCCTACCCACACTAAATGGAATCAACAGTTCTAGGGGGGTGTTTTGTTCTTGGCTTTGTTTGGGTTTTTTTAGTTCTTATTGGCATACTAGCCTCATTTCAAATCCATTTAGGCATTTGAACATAAATTCAAACTTTGAATAATTTTTCATGTTAATGCCTTGGCCAAGGTACCAAAACATGGTAAATAAACCACCACAAAGTTGTCCATTACTGTCACAGTCTAATATTCAGAAATACTACCATGAGCACAGTGGAAACCCCATAAATAAAACTGTTAATGTTTTTTATAGTTATTTTAAGAAGCTTTATATAAGGAAATTTGGTCACTAGCATCAGCTTTCCCCGCCTCTCAAAAAGATCATTTAGTTATATATTAGTCAACCCCAAAAGACTCTTTTCAGCTGGGTTTGCCTTCTCCCGTGGACACAAATGAGATCTGCCAAAAGCAATTTCAAGGTAAAATTCCCAACTAGGTTCACCTACATTTGGCTGTACCAAAACCAAGTAACTCCACCACATTCGTTTTAACCTCTTCTCTTGACCTTGTAAAATAATTAGCAGTAAACAGAACTGATGATATAATTAAGAACATGCCACAACAGCCCTTGTTCTAAAAAGTCATTCTCGTCTCAAAAAGATGTCAGAATAATGGCCAAAATAGCAATAGGAATCTGAAAACTTTTTCATGTGAAATCTGCATTTGCTTTATAAGATTTCACAGCCTTTGTTTACTTATGAATTAAGACACATTTTAGTAACAAGTTGCAATAATGTTGCAAAAAAAATATACTCCTCTCTTAAGACAGGCAGTGATCCTATACATGAGGTAGCCACTGAAGAGATCAATTTTTTTGCTGCATGACATGAGAATTTCATTCCTCCTGTAACATCAATTAGGCATCATCACATTGATCAAACTTCTGTCACCAACTCTTTACTGTATTTGTTTCCAAACACACTATTTTAGTCATGATAAAAAGGGACCTGTGAAGCCATGTAATACTTTGAAAGTTTCCTTCAAATCACTGGTAACACACTGACACTGGGTACCACCAGACAGAAACCCTTCCCAACCATGCCTCAAGGTTTAAGGCAACAGTTTTGAAGCATCTGAGTTTACAAAGTTTTCCTCCTCTTTTTTTTTTTTTTTTGGTAGTTAATTATTTGTTGCTCTAACTATCAAGAGACCACAGCAATAGGAGACATCCATCCCTTGTGGACAAAAACACTGCCTCAGCAATTTCATGTTTATTGAAACCTTGCATTTCTCAAGTGTGAGACTGAAGGCCAACTACACATGAAACACACACACAAGTGCAGAAGACACTGAAATATATACACAAGGTTTCCCAAAGTGAAATCTCTCACACTGAGGTTTCAACTTAAAAAGCAAGGTGACATACTGCTAGTAAAGGGAATGCGCTTCACTCCAACAGAGGGAGCTGAATGGACAGAATCAAGTTCTGAGCAACCCAAACCTGAAGTTCTACACTTATACTAAAGCAAGATTTTATCCTCAAAGACATGTCTCTGGCAACTTCCACAGAAGAGGAAAAAGCAGACATGCCCGTTATTGACATCTGCAGTCCATAATCATAGTCACTTAGAAAGATTGGACAGAATAAGTACTCTGGACAGTCCTAAATCTGCTTTTACCACTAGTAGATGTTCAGTAAGCACAGCAGTAAAAGCACAACTCGTGTAGGATCAGGTACTGAAGGAAAGGCTGTTTGCCAGGTTTCTCAGATTGAGGATTCATTTCAGGCAGGATGTGATTTTATTCACAGATGCACTCTTTTGTAGGTATTATTTTTAAGTAATAAATTTTATTTCACTAAGCAAAGCATGCCAACTTCACTAAAGCTCCTGGTGTTGAAGTATTTTCCCCCTTCTATTTAAAAAATAATAATAAAATCAGTGCTTCAACAAAACATTATCTATGGTAACCAGAGGGCAATACTAGATCTTTTGAGATCTGTATTATTTGGATGTTTTTGTAAACCCATTTTGAAGAAACTTCTTTTGAAGACAACTGTTTGAGTCAAGTAAGAGTTTTACATTCATCTCTTCCTTTAGATAAAGATTATGAAACAGAAAAGGATGGACGAATTCCTCAGCGAAAAGCCAAATTACTGCTCAAGAAACCAGATCTAACAACAGCTAATTTACAATCCAATGAGAGAAAACAGGAAAAAAAAACTCATGCACATAAAAAGGAAACAAAGATTAATATAAAAAAAATGGAACACAAGTCACATGTTTAGAGATCACAGCAGGCAAGTGGGGAAAAAAGGCAACAGTGGACAGCACAGGAAGAGTTTTGAGGAACAGCTGCAAAGAGTAAAATCTACCTCTAACATAACCACAAATATGCTGTTCTACACGTACCTGCAGTGTGAAACACAGCTTGAAAGACTTCGGAAAGAACAAAGGAATAAAACTTACACAAGACAGTAAAAGAGATGAAATACTAATCAAAGATCATCAAGACTGAACACGTGTACACACAGTAAGAACTGAACTCAAAATTCATTAATTCTGCTGGTTTGCTTCAGGACTGAAAACTCTGATAAAATTGGTTCAAAATGAAATGTACCTAAAAGCAGCATAAGTCTGCACCTTACCCCCATGTAATCCTTTTTCTTTTCAAAAGGAGCTCTACCTCAGTCTCCACATCACACGAGCAGATCAGTAGAATCACAGGCAGGACTTTGAGTACAAACAGGGAGTAGCTGCTTTTCTAGCACCTGAGGCATCCCAGATGGCAGTTTGTACAGGGCAAGTGTGGCTGCTGAAGGTCTCTGCTAACATACAGAGCCATTGGACAGTTAAAAATTACTACCATCTATCCACTGAAACAAGAGAAGATCTGCATCTTGGAACAGCATTTCCTCAAGCTGCCTGCAGTCTAAGGTAGATCGTCTGATCTACTTAATCTTACTTGATCTACTTAATACAGATCTACTCAATCAGGTAGCACGTCATACTGACAGAACTGTCTCCTTGAAACTGCCTCTTCTTAAGAAAAGCATATATTCCAAAGCATAGCTCAACAGGAATAGAGCTTCCCGCTAAAAAGTTAATTCATGGACACAAAATGCAATGGATGCCCTAATTAAAAAATGTAGAATCCAGGAGTCTGAATTTTAAGCAGACAGCAAGACAAAAGGACTTGGGTCTTTCCAGGGACAACATGTAAGAGAGTCACAGAATGTGTCAGAGACAGCAGAAGGTCATCAACACCAAATTATTTTCAGTTAAGGAAACTGGAGAAAATCCTCTCCCCGTATTCATCCAGTACAGAACTGAATGAGTTTTTCTACTCAAGCCTGCCATATAAACCTGCTATAAATCTTTGGATTATATGAGGAATGATTCCTCAATGGAGTCTATCAGCTAGCAGTTTAACACAGGAAACTGTATCAGTGTTACTTACTTTCTGCAAAGCTGAAGCTTTAGCAATGAAGAACAGAAACAGAAAAATCACAGAACAAAAGACTCTCACTGATCCTGACAGAAGCATAAAAGGACAACACAAGATGCTTCTAAGACAAGCTCTCCCTGCTATGATACTTTCCACACTATTTGTTATCCAAATAGTGTGTAGTACTTCTCTGTAGAGACAGACATTTGTGTACCAAACCCTTCTGAACAGGCAAATTTATAATTTAATAGTTCTCAATGAAATATGGAGTCAAATCACAGAAGCAGAGGACCAAAGAACTACAATGAGATATCAAAGATGCTCTTCAGCAAGACAGGGTGAGAGTACTATACAAGTACAGCTTCATTTCCTAAGAGCCCAGCAAGAATAATCCTCTGGTTCTGCTAACTGAAACACGCATGCTCACAGAGACACTCTTGTAAGGACCTTCAGGATGTAGTCAGTCAAGTTAAACATCACAGCCATATGTGTGTGTGTTGTTCTTTTAAAGCTAAAAAATAAATGTTATTAGGAATAACAACTTACCAGTGCTTCAACCAAGAGCAGTTACTTTGCTTACAGTGAGTAAATCAATCCCTTAACACATCTGTAGGAAAAATGATATATTAAATACTTGACTTAAATATAAAATTAATAAATAAAGAAATAAGGGTCTAGAAGACCAGAGCACTAGCCTAAGTATTACAAAATCCCTATCCTCAAATTAAAAAAACAAAATGAAAGCATCCCCAGCAGATCACAGCATGCAGTACAAATGACATTTCTGTAAAAAACCTGAAATATCAATAGGCAACCTGCTATCAAAGAACCTGTGCAAACCACCCAAGAAATTCTAATTCAGACCTGTACACAAATCCCTCGAAAAATGAAGCCACAAGGAAAAAAACCTGTGTTTTTAAAAAAAACTTGAAAAAAGATTAATCAGGCATCAAGTGGAAGTATGCATAAACTAACTGATTTGCTTTTCACATAAAAATAATTACAATACTCATTTTACTGAGAGGTGTTACCAGCTAGAGGGAGTAGAATTATTGAACACATTGATGCAGAACAAGCTCTCCACTACATATCTCAAAAGTTATCCGCATATGGGCAGGGCCCAAATCTGAAAACTTGACTTGGAAAATGCTTACTGGAAATCTGTATCAAGAAGTATTAATCAAAATCAATCAAAACTGCCTTAAGCAGACATAGCAAGATTAAAATAAGAGCTAAAACTCTAAAACAACTCATGAAGCCCCTGGTTTTTACTGTACATTTCAACTGCATGAAGTCATCCATTATCATGAGCCATACACGTTATCCACCTATGATACACAAGATGCTTCTCTTGTAATCTCTCAAAAACTACTTATATTGGAATATAACCTCAAATATGTAAAAATTAATGAACCTATTCAGTGACAGTATACTGGGTGTAATCTTCTATAATCTTCTAAATTCTCCTCTGCAAATTGATAGCTACTCATGTGTAAAAACAAAGCTGTGATGAATAGAATTGTAATGTCTTTGTTGATATAATTTACTTGAAATGATTAGTATGGAAAAAGATCCCCTTTAGGGGAAATGATAAAAAAATTATAGTAGTAAACTGGCACAAGCATGTAGACTATCCAAATGAACATGAATTTAAAACATGCATTTAAATGTGATCCAACAGCTGCTATTGACTGGAAGCACAAAACTGAAGTGCTTCTAAAATGGTGGATGGGCACGTTGTAGAAGAAACACAACATGGTTGCTGGACTTGGCTCCTCGAAGAGCAATCTGTCAGTCACGCAAAGCCTAACAAGGGAACTAGGTAGAGGTTTACTTATGCTCTTTAAATCTCCTTCTCTCCTACATGTACCATTTCACTCAAAAAAGAGCCACTTGGAAACTACAATTTAATATATGAAGATGAGGTAAAGTTAATGATTTCCAATTTAGAGGACTCAATTTCAGTAATTTACAGCAGAGCTAAACATATATCATCTACATTCAAGTTTCTTCCCATTCTTTTTAATTTTAGAGTCAGTCGTGGTAATTTCACAAAAACTTTTGTGAAGATACTTAACATTGCTTTGTATCACCACAGAGGAACAGCTTCCTCTACTGAAGAAGTTACTAAGACTTGGCCAGAGCATGTTCTTCTGAACTCAACAAAATTTTGCTTGAAGAATAGAGTATTTGTCAGGGTGGTATCATTTAGGAGCAGTAAGACTTCTCTACTCTGAAGGGAACAGAGGAACCAAGCGAATTTTGTAACAGCACCAAGATGTTAATTACTTGCTACATTTCATTCATATGATCCAATGACCAATCATTTTCCCAGCATTATAAAATAACCACTGTATTCTGAGGTTTTGAATCTTAATATCCAAAACACAATTCAATCCTAAACTATGGGACACATCACAAAAGCTGAAGGTTTACGCCAAGAGCAACAAACTACTGAGTTAGCATATAAAAGTTTCATCTGAAAAAAAATGAGCCTTTCAGATCAACACCTGTATTTCCTATTTAACATTCAATTTATTTACTGTCAAACTAAAACCCTTTTAATCAGACTACTCACAGTAATTTTTATAGCCCGTGTGATTAATAAAAACCACCCCCTATTTAAAAATAAATAAGGATTTCCTTTTTCTAGGTAGTCATAGTTATGCCTTGTATTTATTTTTAAATTCTAGAATGAGATGTCTTAGGTACAGTCTGGCCTACGCCATCCAGAACATTCCTTGCATCATGGGTCCACGACTTCACCAACAGATTGTCACTGCTGGCCCTAAGAATTAGGAAAGTCTCTCTCTCCAGAAGAGGGGGAGGTCAGACACTAAGGCCATTCACCTGACAACAGATTCTCTCTCAGTTTAAATTCAGTAGTATTTCAGCAATGGTGGTATAGATCACCACACTGCTGGTTTTCCATCCAAGCTGTCAATGTTACAAATTAGAACTAAGTGAATACTTAAAATGGCTTTGCATCACCACAGAGGAACAGCTTCCGCTACTGAAAAGAAAGCTTGGCCTGGACTTGACCAGAGAGCATTCTTCTGACCTCATCAATTCTCATTAGTATTCTGTAGGCTGGGCATGAAATTAAAACTTCCCTCAAGTGCCCAGCAGCGTGCATCTAGCCTGCTGAGGTGTACCTCACCGCCATTGACTAGCTGAAAAGGTTCTTACAAGAGAAGTCAGCTCCAAAGAGCTCAAAAAAGTAACAAGGGACATTTAAATTAATCTTTTATTGTATCTATTCAGCACAAACAATGTGATGATATAGGAAATATGTAAGATCACTGAGATCGAAGTGCACAATTTTGCCTTCATCATAAACCACTCAGGTCAGCCAAGATGACTCTGCTCTTGACCACTGCATTTTTCAATTTTGTGGTTTGGGTCTTTTTTAAGAGCAGGTCAATTAAAAGTTGCAGCTTTAGACATTTAAGCATTTAACATCAGGAATACAAGTCTGGCATTTCACAAGTTCAGTCCCGATGTTATCATCAGACTTTTATGTGAATCAGGCCACTCTTGCTTTTAGCCTAACAGACTGGGCAATATCTGGTGATTTTGACCCTGTAAATTGAAGATCCATGTGGGATTTCAAGTATCTTCTGCTGTTCTTCTCTAGGTAGCAGATAATTTCTACCACAAACTTCTAATTCTCAAACTTCACATCAGACAGTTACACAATGAAGTTCTAGAACATACCTAACAGCCTTGTTCATTAGCTGTGGTCTGTTGCAGGATATCCATGGTGTATGGTACATGTCTATTATCTACAAATATTATTTAAATGCTGCCTTGCCTATTAGCAGTGACTTACTGCAGATAAAGGTTTATTACAGCCTAAAGAAACGTTTTAAAAAGCTTATGCCAAATGGGTATAGGACTTTTCTGTGAACAGGCTGAAGCCTTCGTCCAAGCCAAAGAGAACAGCTGCTCTCAGGTAGAGTTCCTAACATCTCTATTGTTAAGTTCTCATGATAAACTATGTGATTTTAAAACGGAAATTATCAGGAGTGTTTTTGAGAATCCTGGTACACGTCTTCACGAAGACGCATTAGGCTCTGAGGTCCCAAACACGCACTGACGTACGTTAGCATGGCAAGCTGTGGAAAAGAACCAGTCAAGACATCCAAATAAGATCTCCAACTTTTAATTAAGTAGTGGTGAAAGCGTGACTCAAATGTAACATGTTACTCTGTCTCTAATTGCAGAACCTTCAAGTGTAAAAAAAAAATAAATCAAACATTAGAAAGATGACTTGTTTAAACTGCAAGGAGGACTGCAAGGTACACAACTGGGTGCAGGATTATGCTTTTAAGAGTAGACTTTACACTGAAAAGACAATTTCTGTATTTATTGTATAAAAACAATTTATTGGAAAGCAAAAGCTTGTATGACTGTCACTTGCTAATGAACCAATACCTCGAACTGATGGAAAAGCATTTCTGAGGTCTGATTAGACTGAGTGCTCTCAGTAGGGACGGCAGTTCTCAGAAGCAGCTTTATTTTACAAGGTGTTGACGTGGTCATTTCAGATTCTTAAAAAGAGGCTTATTTATGAGCCACCATAAAAATCTTAGAAGATGTGTAAGGAGACGTAAACATTACTGCATTTAGTACATACCAACACTTTTCAAATGCAATAAAACTCCAAAGAAAATTCAGCAAGGTAAAACACTGCAGATTAAATTCAATGTTTATTTTGGAGGAAAAAAAATCCAGGATAATTAAAAAAACCAAACAAACCCCATGACACAGTACAACATACCTGGTACGCACAGTACAGAATTTTGCTCAAGGTCTTTTACCCCAGCAGCCATCTGCACCTTTGGAAGTAAGAACAATATCCAGTAGAGCCTTTAAAGAAAGAAAAAAATAAAATAAACACAAACCCAGGTTTGCCTGTAAACAAAGGTTCATACAGATTTTACCTACAGTGATAAACTTTTTCAACGTGTCTTATGATTAATAAAAATTTTACCTACAGTATAAAAACATAAGATTCTATTCTTGCCAAGAATTAGCTTGCAGGTCTCCGAAATGAGAAACAAGCCACAAAAATATTCTTCTGAACAAACACCTGAAGTCTAGGGTTATTACTGTCATATCAGGGTCATGTTAGGGTCATATACTGTCACAGATTCTACAATATCCCCAAGCATTAATGCTACTAACTCATTAAGTACAAAACCCAAACATTTTTCCAAGCTCAATGGACATTTTCACTAGTGAAATGGGACATACAGGACTTCTGGGTTTATGTGTGTATACATATATAAGAAAAAAATATAGTAATCCACTTATTAAATAGTCTTAGTAAACTAAAATTTATACAGACGTAGCAGAATAAGCATTAAATTATTTTAAGACAGTCTACCCATACCTAAAAAAAAAGCTTTTAAAAAGTCCTCATAATTTATAAAATGTGTCCCTTCCTATTTAAAAAAAGAATTTTTTTTCATCCTGTCCGCACAGCAGCAAAAAGGCAAATCCCCAAATCAAAAAAAAATAAGGAAATTAACATACTACCACAAGTTATAACCACTCTTACCTAAGAAAACAGGGTACGAGCGATTCTTCTGGAAGCCAGTCAGGAAATAAGGTATTGTTCATGGAATTCTACCTAAAAATAAAGAAAGTATGGAAATTTTCAGCATTTTGCTTCAGAAAACCAGTACAAGTCAGATGCTTGAAATTTATTGATCCTTGGGTACTTATTAAGTTAGGAAAAACTTAGGATAGCAGTAACTGTATCTTTAGAACTCAACTCTAAAAATAAAAGTACGGGTGGCTGTACATACTTGGCTGCAGGAAAACATGAACAGTGACTGACATACAACACACATGAGCGACACTTTTGTGTGAATAACTGCAATCTGCTCTTCTGTCTCCCATTACTTTAATTTTCAATGACTTAAGATCAAATGTCTAGCCAATTTAAGACTTTTTTTTTTTTCCTTAAGAGCAATTTATCACAAAAGACCTCAATCCTTGGACTACTTCTTTTTCTTCCACATTAAAGTCTTTAGAAGTAGGCAATGCAAAATTAAATAAAACGTCTGGTGATGGCAAAGTAATTCTAAAATGGCTTCTGTCATCAGCTTCTCTGAATTTGAAGTCTTAAGTTACTTGATCTCCCCCCAAAAATATGTCTTTTTTGCCCTTCAGAATACAGTTTTAAAGCCTTCATCTTCTTTAACCTTTAATCAGATCCTAAGCTATGCTCTTTAACACAAGTAGCACCACATTTGCACTACCTCCAGCCAACTTTTCTCCCCTTTTATGAAAAGACTTAGCATTTTATTTTGCAGCAGTTACATTTATCACCACTATTTCAGACTCTAGAATAAGCCTGGAATCATTCTGTAAATATGTGGGTAAGGGAAAAAAAAAACAAACAAAAAAACCCAACACCACCACCGAACATTTTTATGTTACATTAAGAGATATGTAATTACACATTTTAATTTCTACACCTTACATATACAAAAATGCAGAAGCACAAAAGAAAATACTTTAACGAAGACCAATTTATTTTCAGATACACTTAGCTATTTTATTTGCAGTATCTGAAAGAAATAAGCCAAAGCTATTTCAAAAATTATCCTTTAATATATTAAATGTAAATAATATAAACATATATAGACAGCAGACACCCACCTAAAGCTAGAACTTTCTTTTCCCCAAACTGTGTATGTCACAACCTGTTCTACACTGCAGAACTGTTGCTGAGCTTATAAAACCACCATAATACAAATCGAAAATAAAGATACCAAACACTTTGCAGAAAGGTGACAGAAGTCAAATGGTTGCTGAAACTTCTATTTATAGTTAAAAATAAATATATATATCTCTCCAACTTTCGTTGTTGTAATGACAGATTCGTATTTGCAGAGAAAGCACCGAAAAAAAATGTAGATTTACCTCCAACTGCAATAGTTGAAACCTGCACGGAGTTTTATAATCCTGTACAAGTGTACACCAGCCAAATCCAGCAAATATGGCGATACACGATCTCCAATTAAAACTAAAGTCCCGAATATTTACCCTCTTGCTCTACTACGGTGACTCTGTAATACATTTCGAATTCCAGTTTGACCCTTAATCGGTAATTGCTGAATGCGAGCCACTGGCAAACACACACCAGGCGTTCCATTTAAACTTGCCTTTTTAGCAAGTCGTGCAATAGGTGTTGTACAACTTCTAAATTATTAACCATCGAAACGGTGATAAAAAATGCTACATAGACAGAAATGTCTGCGACCTCTCCGAAAAAATACAAAAACCGAATACTAAAGCCACAGCTGACACAGAATAAATGCTTTTTAAAAAGCTTTTAATGTCACACACAAGCCCATTCGTTCCCTTATCACGTAATTCATATTTAAGTAACTACCTTTTCTTCTCTTAAGTCTCGTCTAAATCACAACTGTAGTATTTTGCCAACTTTAAACCGTAGACTTGGCATGACCGAGCTTTGTTTTTTTTTTAAGCTTGCAAGTTTTTGTATTGCCGTTTTAATTGCAAAATCATATTGCACGTAATTCTTCAGAGTTTTCTTTAAAGTTCTGCACCTGAACTGCTGGTTTGGAAGTGAAGTAAATTTCTATTGTTTCAATAAAGTATTAAGCTGTCTCATCCGCAGCCTGGTTTTTTTTTCCTTACTGGTTTAGAAAGAGTTAAAAGCCAACACCCCACAAAAAAACCCACCAAGTTTTATTTTTTAAGAGAAAAGGACATGGCGTCTTTGTTCTTACAAACTACGAAAACACATCCCCATCTGAGCAGCAACGGGCAACAAATGCTCTTTAAACAGAGACGGACTCGGGGCTAAACATTTTAAGTGATGATGTAGCACAGCCTTCACCTCTCCCCCCCTCCGCTTACTGCTGCATTGGAGTTACAAGCTGCTTTGCAGATGCCCCCCTTCCCTGCTACACCGGAGGGGAACAGGTCTGCAGCCCCCCCTCTCCCCACTGCTGCATCGGGGAACCCGTCTGCAGCTGCCCCCGTCCTCTGTGCTGCATCGGGGGACGGGGCGTGCGGAGCCCCCTCGGTGCTGCATGAGCAGGGGGGAGGGGGAGCGCTCTGCAGCCCGGGCGCCGCCGAGTGTCACCGGGGCGGTCGACGAGCCGGGCTCCCTCTGCGGCACCCCTTCTCCAGCCGCTCCCTCCCCAAAATGCGCGGCTCCCCACTCACCCGAAAGGGGTCACGGAGAGGAACGGGGGATCCCAAGGCGCCCCTCAGGGAGAGGCGCGGGGGGCAGGGAGAGGCAGGCGCCCCCTCCCCCTCCCGGCTCCAAGGACATTTTGTTTTTCCTCCCAAGGACAAAGGACAATGAGAAGCGAGGAGACTCAGGCACTTACCCGGCGAAGAGCAGCCCGCTGGCAGGCAACAGGGGCCCTGAGAACGGGGCGCTGCTCCCCTCCTCGCCCTGCCCGCGGCGAAGGACGGCCCCGCGCCCCCCTGGCGAGGGAAAGGCGCGGGCAGAGCTCCCGAGCCCGGCGCCATTGCCCTCCGCCCGTCGGCAGCCCCGCTCGGCAGCCCGGCTCGCCGCCCTCCGTCGCCCTGGAACCCCCAAGAGTGCCGGGCCCGGTTTAGCCCCCAAGACCAGCACCCGGGGCGCTCGCCGGGACTCCCCGCTCCGAGCGGCGGGGAAAGCGCCCGGGAGCCCGGCTGCGGCTGCAGCTGCTTCCCCGGCCATCTTGTGCCGTGTGTGTGAGAGAGTCTCTCCCGTCTCCTCTCAACTCCTTCCTCCCCTCCCCCCCGCACAACATGGCCGCCCGCTCACTACTCACTGCGGCGAGGAAGGGGCGGGCCCGCGCCCCAGCCCCCTACCGACGGCGCGCGGCGCCCACCCCCCTCCCCCCCAACACCACCTTGCTCCGCAAGGCCCCGCCCTCGCCTG
>WTSP01027381.1:9370-22088 GCA_025331215.1 Actenoides lindsayi | reverse complement strand
CCGGCTGGACACTGCGCTGCTGGGCCCCCTGCTCTGGGTGACCCTGCTGGATGGAGCAGGGGGGTGGCACCAGATCACCTCCAGAGGGCCCTTCCAAACCCTATAATTCTGTGATCCTGTGTAACTAACTGTTTTGTAAATCCCATAGCATGAGGAAGGATGCTGTGAGGAAGGAAGGGTGCTGTGAGGAAGGAAGGGTGCTGTGAGGAAGGGTGCTGTGAGGGATGTTCCTCCCAGATCCCTGTTGATGGTGGAGTGTGGCCTGCAGGGAGGGAGTCGATCACCCTGGTGTTTTGTTCAGCTCAGTTGGATTGCACATGCTGTTCCTCCAGATGCCTTTTCCAGCTTGCAGGTGGACTGGGCCTTGGGGCAATCTCTGCCAGGCAAGTGGCTGCCTAGGGCAGTAAAAGCTTTAATATCTGCTCACTGTGCAAATAGCTCAGAGCTGAAGGGCAGGCATTTCCCACTTGGACTGCAGTGTCAAAGCACCTAAGGCTGGCCCCACTGTCCCTAAATTAACTCTGTGCTTGGGAATAGTATAAGAAGGGCTAAACTCATCCCTCCTATAGCTTGCTTAGTATGGGTTCAAGTACTTTTTAATGGCTAAGTCTGCTTGTAAGCATCCTGTGGATTAGTTTCCAAATGTGCTAGTGGTTGGTGTGACTGGTTTTTTGGATGTCCACCTTACCCATGCATTTATGCCTCTGCACAGCTTTGCCTCGGTGATTACTGGCCCCAAGTCACAGAATCGTAGAACCATTAAGGCTGGAAAAGTCCTCCAAGATCATCAAGTCCAACTGTCGACCCAATGTTATCAGGACCACTAAACCATGTCCTGAAGTGCCACATCTACAGGTCTTTTGAACACCTCCAGGGATGGTGACTCTACCACCTCCCTGGGCAGCCTGTTCCAATGCCCCACCCCTCTTTCAATAGCACAGTGAAGCCCATAATCATGAATATTAAAGCTGGAAGCAATATTTTGATCACCCTCTCTGGCCTTCTGCCTAACACAAGCTAAAGACATTAACCCAGGCTGTCTGTCTCCTCAGTTTGGACTGACTCTTACTAATTTTGGTTTTAGAAACTACCAGAGCTGCAAAATCTGCAAGACATCTTTCATACAAGTGGAAGTGCATCAGATTAATCGGAGAAGTAAATTCCCCAGGGTGCTCAGCAGAGTAAGAAGCTACATGTGCAGCACACCCCACATCACGAGTGAGAGACTGAGAAAGTCCCACCTCACAACCCTTCTCCCAAGGGCTTCATCTAGCCCTGTTACTCCTGCAAAGTTTGGAGAGAGGTTCTTTAAGGTTCCCATGGTCACGTTCCCAGCTGCAGCATCCAAATCCATTTGCAGCTTGGAAAATGTCAGCCTTTTGGCACTTCCCTGATTACGTTATCCACTGCCCCAGAGCACTTGAGCAATGGTCCCAGTATTTTAAACACTGCAAAGCTGGGCATTGGCCGTGGCCTTCTTTGAAAAGCTAGGATTTTTTACCAGTACTGAACACTCTCTGTTGTAAAGAGAAGTACTTTTCCCCTCTGAGTAATTGAGACACCTCTCTTGCCTGATTTATTTGCCCATAAAATTCCAGGTGTTTTTGGCACTGTTTCTTTCCTCTCTAGCATGAACAAATATTTAGCAGCAAATCCTCACCCTAATTTCATTAATTATCTGCTAGGGCTGGAAGCCTCTGAAATGATGTCTGATTTTAATAGAGATTTCACAAGCAAAATAAGCTCCCAGCGCCTCCACTTCTTTCAAAGGTCTTTTTCTCCTTGTACTTTGAATCTGGTTTTAATTCCCTCTCCTTCACTTTCTAAGGACTTCCAGGTTTCTTTGTTCTCATCTGAGATGGAGAAGAATAGGTAATTGTGTTTCATTACCATGTGCAATACAGTCTGATGCAGGGTAAGTTTCTCACTCCCAAAATAAACAATGAACTAGAGTCCCTAATTCATCCAAGTGATTTTTCTTTCTCGTGCCTGCATGCATAATTATTCTGTGTGTCTGTGAAGATCAGGCTGGAAAGAAAGAAGCCATCTTGCTTTGCTGCACACATCCTGGCATGAATAACAGACCGAGCGAGGAAAGGAAGTGGAGAAGAAACAGCTGACTAAAGTCTTCCTGAAATGATCCTATTCAAGAGGCAGACTCCAGGGACCCTAAAGCAGCTGAGAAATCAAGATTCTTATTTTTTTCTTTCTAGAGAAGTCCCTGGTGCCTGGGATTCTGATGAAGTTGAATCTCACTTTGATAATCTGTGATAGTCCTGATGTGTTCTGCTGCCCCTTACTTCCCTCCTCCTGCTGCAGCAACATGGGGACTGAGAAAATCAGCAAAATAAAAAGACTCCCAATTGTTTAATTAAAAATTAAATATTCGTGGTGATGGAGGTTGGTGCTGAGTGTCCAGATCCCCACAAGCTTACTGATAGAAACATTCATTTAATCACTTTAAAAGCAGAGTTGCCTAGAAAAAATACCAGAGCAACCAAATAGGTGAAGGCCACTTTAAGGCAGTCTCCACTGGTTGAAGGTCCCTTGAGGGAAACCATCATAGGCTATGGATTTCTCTCATCATCATTGGTAAAGCAGAACTCCAGGTGATTGAAAAGGGCATTTCTCTTCTGATAGAATTTGATCATCACCTTTCCCTTCTTCTCAGTCCTCTCTGCAATCACTCAGCCAGGGCTTCGGTAATAGTCTTGGTATCTGAAAAACAGCAGTGTCCCTGTCCCAAGGTCTGTCCAGACCTAAAGTTGGCCAGCTCACTTTCCAGGTATTGTGCCATGTGCTTTGGGGCACCCAAAGACTTCCATATTCCTCGCAGAGTAAGGAGCACCATCTGATCCCCAGTTTTCACTGGCATCACTGCCACTTGATTGAGAGATTGTATTCTCTGGGGATGCTCCTTGCAGCCTCTTACAGCCAAGAAGCAAGACTTTAGGCTGCTTGTCTTTTTGGTTGCGGGCAGGCTGTCCTGGCCAGTGAGCACATCAGCCTCAAAATGCTAAGCAGGGTGATCTGTCAGATGGAAGCTCTCCATTGCATCTCAAGGAAATAAGGTAATTATTTGAATAGATCAAAGGCTGATCCGTCGCTCCAGGCATGGAGGTGACTCGGAGGCACTCCTCCAGCCAAGCCAGCTTTAATTTCAAGCCTAGCATGACATTTGCTTATGGAGAACACACAGGAGCAGGGTAGACACTCTCTCTATGGTGACCAGCTGTTGGGAAGTTGTAGCATTGTTTGCCATCAGTCGCAGGGATTTGTCCAACTGCAGTGTATTAATTGCATCCTGCCTGCCGATGCTTTCCCACTCTTCCCCTTGCGTTCCTGGCTCTGGCAGCGAGGGCCCTGGCACAGCTCCTCTCTTCTCAGTGGCAAAACCACGTCTCGCTTCAGCAGAGCAGGGACAGACTCCCACAGCCCAGGCACAGTTGTGTCTCACATCATTATGCCATTCGTTTTTCACAACTTGACTTGCAGTTTTTCTTCCGAAACATGGGAATTGTTATTCTGTTTGTGCCTCTCCGCTTGCCCATCCGTGTTCCTTTGAGGAGCACCCAGCCCCTCAGCCCAGAGCAAAACCCCGTCCTGCTGTACCCAGCTAACAGGCACAGGAGGTGAGCCAGGTTTTCGGTGGGGTTATTCCCCAGTGTGAGGAATAGTGCTCTCTATGTACAGGCATCTTTTAGGTCAATACAGGCCACGGCTGGGTTTCCAGATAGAGAAGTTGGTGCCTATCACAGCAAATCAATGCCTCGCACATAAAATATCACTATAAACAGGGGACACTTTTCTCATCTAGTCACTTTTTCTCCTGAGACAAAGCGACAGATCAGAAGTTCCCAGAAAATGAAATACATCTTGCAGAGGATAGATCGATGTGCTTGGTTCCGGGGCAGAGCGGAGTGCGGACTGTGTGCAGGTGTGAAGGGGTGGCAGCTGCTATCCAGTGCTTTCCAAATCCCATTAAAAACGTGGCACTGGAGAGTTTGGCGGGGAGAAGGCTCCGTGAGAAGAGGGATGAGGGAGCCAGAGAAAGGGAGGAATGTAGATTTCATTGAGCAAGTTTTCTTCTTATCACTCCCGAGAGCAGTGTGTGATGTGTATGAAGATGTGGTAGATCGGTGCCTTAGTGAATTTTAAGTGGGAAAAATCACTTTTGTAGGAAATGCCTTAAGACAGGATTTCAATCACGGTGAGCGGAGAGCGCAGTCATTTGCAGAGCACTTGTAAGTGGTTAAGTGTGCAGAGGAAGGGGAGTTGATCAGTCAGGTCAGTAATCCCAGAACTGGGAGAACTCACTTTTAAGAGTGGTATGGGAAAATAATTTAGAAGATCCCCCAGAATAATTAGATGCTGCCTCTCATCTTCACTTCTAAACAGATCTGTTCATTTGTCTTTTTTTTTAATCTGAAACTCATTTTCCCATACATGTAGAAGGAGATATTAGCAGAGGGCCTTTGGGGACTAAATACATCAGTCATTAATATAGCTGACAAACATCCTGGCTGGAAGGACTGACAGCAATGGGTGGACAAATAGGTAGTGGTAGATAGATAGATAGATAGATAGATAGATAGATAGATAGATAGATAGATAGATAGATAGATAGATATGAGCAGACAAGCAAACAAATCACTATGTGCTGTATAGTTTGCTTCTATAGCTTATCTAAGACTCACAGTCTCAAGTCACTTGCCAAATTTCTGCTCTCGTCAGGAAATGAGCTTGTGGTTTGGGGCCCAGTCGTGGGCACACTGACATTTAAAGGCTCCGGTGAACCCAGGTATTTGCTTGTTTGTGCTTGTGGAAATTCCTTCTGGACTTGGTGACTCTAGCAAGTTAAATGGAGAATTGCAGCAGTTGTTGCAATCAACTGATAGCAACACATGCAGAAGTACGTGACATGGGGGAATAGCACACCTCAGGTCCCAAAAGAAGGGTGACATCTGTTTCTAGGCCTTGAAGCAAGATCAAAGTATATGGGATGGAAAAGAGGGGTATAGTTCCCATAAATAACTTGGCAGGCACTGGCCAGCGTACCTCCCCAGTCTAGAACGTGTTCCTAATTGTCCCTCGTCCAAACAGCCCCACATTGAATTGCCTCATTAGGTCATCTCTGCATCTCCTAATCGTGTGTGACATTAAGCACTTACTCGATAAAACTTTTTTTCCAGCACTAATTATTAAGCCTGAAAAGTTGATATTGAGCGAGGCCATTGAGCCAAGACGATTCAATAAGTAGTAGGGAGGAGAGATTATTCCGATAAAACAAGTTCGCTTGAGCCAGATGGAGTTCCCAGCGTGCACTGGGGCAATATGACACATGAAATTGTCCTCTGGCTTGTGTTGACAACTTTAACTGTGCTATTAAAAAGCCATCAACGAACTGGAGTAAGGAGTTGCAAGAAAGGACGCAATGAGAGGGAAATCGAGGGCATTTGAGACAAAATGTAGGTAAGTGGTGACTATAAAATGCAGCAAGGCATGGCTGGGAGACTCCGAATTCCCCGGTGAGAGAGAACCAAGCAAACTCCTGTATTTCGACAGGATGAACAGGCGGCTGTCACCTGACCTGCCCCAGGCTTGTCCACCCAGTGAATTTCTACCTAAAAGACTTCTGTCTCCCGCCCCCCGATTTAAGAAGGAAACGCCTTGTGTTTGTGCTGGGAAAAACCTCAAAGTGAATGAGTCCTGCCTTTAACTGTGAGCAGCCATTCCCCAGAGCTGTAGCTGGAAGACCAGTGCCAGGATCTGGCCCGTGAGCCCTGCACACCAGTCCTGCTAGGTCTGTAGCCAGACACCTGGAGACATTCGCGTGATAGAAAAACAGGAAGCACATTCTGAAACCAAGCTCCTTGTGCTACGTTCTCCTCCTCCTTTTCTCTCCTCTTTTAGATTTGCTCCCGCCCCCTTCATTTGCTTCATCTCTTTCTTGTTCCTTGCCCTGTTTTTCACCCTCTCCATGACTAACCTGACCCTGAGAGGCCCAGTTTGTCACCAGGACTGCTTGGAGCCCAACACCTCTGCGTCCTTACGGGTTTTTTCCCCACACTTCCTGGAACATTCCTTGTGCTCTCTGTCCTGGGGTAGTGCTGACAGCCTCTTTAGGGAAGGACATGGCATCCTATAACAAGTCGGGTGGTATATGACATCCAATTATCCCAACAGAATATAATGTAATTTCACCCATGGGCAGCGCTGAAAGGAACGCGTTTCCTCGGAGGGTGATGTATGAAGCCGCCTCTGCTATCTCTGTTTGCTGAGCCTCTTGCTTCATTCCTAGCTCCCCGGGAAATCTCTAAAGCTCAGAAGACGCTGGAGCACAGCACGTTTCACAGCTGAGGAACCAAGATAAACCAGAGACACAGCAGCTTGTTGTTTAAATCCCAGAGCAAACAGGCAAATTAATGGGTCTATCTATATCCCTCCCTTTCACTCTTCTGTTTGTCTTTTCCTTTCTTGTTTTCTCCCCTCTTTCCCTTTTCCTTTGTTCTCTTCCTTCTTTGTTTCTTGTTATGATAAACATGATTCATGCCACAGTGGCATTCAGGCCTTAGAGGCTTTGCTTTGCATCAGGGGAATGGCAAGGGCAAGACAGAGCGGTGCAGGGGATTTAGCAACTTGTGTCTAACCTGCTTTTCCCAGGGACGAGGCGCTGGTCGGGGAGGAGAATGGAGCTGTGCTGAGGTGGGTTAGTTAAATCCCAAAGGGAAGGGCCAGCAAAGCTGCCAGGCTCTTTCCAATCTTAATCTCACAGATTTTTGGCAATGCTCCTGAATAACATAATACCTGCCCTCCAGTGAGGAAGTCAACAGCATTCCTGACTGGTCTGGGACAAAAGTTCAAAGGTATGGAGGCAGCTATAGAAAGGGAAACACACCCAGCAAGATGCTGCCTGGGTGTCTGGCTGTAAATAGGAAGGGGTCGCTCAGCTCTTTGGATGCTCACTGGGGTCTTGCTGCACGAGTGTCTGCATTACTGGGTGCCACAGCCCACAGTAACTCCAGCCTCGTGTTTTAGCCCTGGCTGGTGGATGCAGGACCCTGTTGTGCTGCCTCTGAGTACCCGCACGATGCGTCTGCCTGCACTAAGCACCACATTGCTGCTCCTGGGTTAGAAACACAGAGCAAACCCCATTCCCAAATGTACAGTGCCTCGGGCAGCTTTGGGAGGGGGAAACAGAAACCTGCTACCCTGAGCACTTAAAACTTCCCTTTTAGCAGAGAATTGTCCAGATGTGAGCAGAAGATTATGCCATGATAAAAAAATCACAGATGTGAGAAGAGAGAAGGAGGAAAGGATAGAGCAGTTGCTGTGCAGGAATATGTTGGGTGTTTTTCTGATCCCTGGCCCCAGCTCTGCTCCCTGACCAGCTGGGTCCTGCCCCAGGGGCTGCTCTGTGAACCCTCAGGCCAAAATTGACCCCAGGTATGACACAGCTTCTGGTCTTCCCGATGAAATGCCTTGCTGCAGAATGGAATTAATGGGATTAAGGGTTGATTTTGGTCTTTTTGATGCCCTGTGCTGTAGGATAAGCTTTAGGACTTCTTTGTGAGCTGAAGGTGGTATCATTCATGCCGCTATGAAGTTGGAGCCACTCAGATCCAAGCAGAAGAGTTGCTTCCATTGTGTACCAGTCCAGTTGAGATTAGTTGTGGGATTACCAGAATGTAACAGAGTGATGGTTTGTCTAATCCAGGATGGTGCCACTGGAAAGGACAATGACACATGCTTCAGAGGGAAGCATAAAACGTGTGCACTGCACAACATTCATCATATAAAGGCATGCAAGTGGAACACTGAGGAGTATTTGCAGGACACTCTCAGTGTGAAATTGCTTTGGCTAATGCATCATGTCTGTGTCTCCTCTCAGGCATTTCCTTGACTAGCACTGGCTGATAAAAAGGCCAGGATACCTCTGCCCTGCAGCAGGTTACTGGTAGATTCTTCCACTCTGAAGGTTTGGAAGGGGTTGAGAGGAGGGTCTCCTCTTTGCAGCACTGCTGGGAGATTTAGGAAAGGCAGAGCATCCATCACTGCTCTGAACAGTCAGGAAACATGAAAGCCAAAGTTGCATTAATCCTTCTGGGCTGGACTGTGATGCAGCCTTTAATTGTAAGATCACAGATATCTCCTGCATCGTGCAACACATCAAACAGCGTGCGCTGCAGACTCCAGCTGTACTCGCCTAAGTTGCTGCCTTCATGTTTATTTAAAAGAGCTGACTGTGAAGCTTGTTTAAAAGTACCTCCAATGGAAAATGACAGCAAATGGTGCTGAGAGCAACTGTGCAGATCCCAAAGGCCTGAACATAAGGGAAAACCCTTTCCTATGGGAACAGCACAGGGAGGATTCAGGAGAGCCAGTCCTGCCAGCCCTTTTTACGTTTCTCTTCTCCTACCCTCCTCTGCCTTTCTCCTTGCTGTGTAAGGTAAATACCAACTGGTTGCTGGAGGCATCCTTGGCCCTCTGAAGTGGTGGTGCCTGTTTGATCTGCCATTTGAAAGGCGGTTGTAGTGGTTTGGCGTGCGTACATCTTTTTTGCTTCCTTGCTGTGTCTTTGTCAGGGGTATAATTTAGGACTATTTATTCTCAGTTATCAGGCCTCACAAAGGAGCATCGGCACTTGGTGGACTCTGTTTGCCTTTATGAGATGGGAACACCTTTTTTTCTTATTGTACAAATAATTAGACTAACTTATCCAAAGTCCCCTGGGATGTAGTGCGTGCTTAAAACACCTCAGTGACTGGCTACTTCAGCAGCCAGGGTGCAAAAGAGCTGGAGGGGCCACGACCTCTTGCCTGTAGATGCTGCCAGCCTTTCATTTGTGTCCTTCTGGGCTCCATCCTTTCTCAGAAGCTGTGTTTCAGAACTGTGCCTCTCCTAGAGAGCAGATGAAAAGCAAGGGTGCTTTTTCTTTGGGGCCAGTGGCGTTGAACAATAAAGGCAACACCACCTTAGTTGAGCGGTTCTACATGTTGCAAGGCTGAATCCCATTTCTGTCCATAAAGATCAAGATCTTTGAGATCTTTATTTTTTAATTATTTTTTTTTTGGTGTGACATCTTGTTACAGACAGACCTGAAACGTTTCTCATCTCTGGGATTTCAACTTTTCGCAGTCCTTCCGCTGTCGGTAACGTAATCCCCTCACACAATATTCAATTGCTGCCTTGGGTGATAATTTCCTTGCTTTTAATGTATTTGCACATTGAGGTTGAGTTATAGTTGCTGTGGGAACCATAACTTTGAGTTTTACGATTCAAAAAGAAGAAGAGGAGTATATTTATATACTTTATTTTGCGTATGAATCAACATGTTAATAGTGATGCAATGGAAGAAGAAAGAGAAACAAACTTCTAAACAGAAAGCGTAACATCAAATACTGAGCTGTTTATTTTCCCTTCTGCAAAGTTCCGCTAACAGGCAGAATCTCTGCAATGAGAAGGGAAAAATTATGACCTAGGAAGCAGGCAAAGGGGGGGGAAAGAAAGCAGCAGATAGCTGAGAGGTTAAATTAAGTTGTTGAGACATAAAACATTTGCATTTACCAGTCACAGATCTCAGTGTGCTAGGAACCTTTGTATAAAACCAGCCAATAACTTGAGATGCTGAGATCAGCAGAGTCCAGAACTTAGTGTGGGCAATTGGAGTCATGCTGCTGTTGTCAGTCAGGGGAGTGTGGAGGGAAACAAAACAGGCGCAAAAAAGCACCTAAAATCTCTTTCTGGTGTCTCTGCCTCTGCCCTGGGGGAGCTCACAGGTCTGTGGATTTAAAGCAGGAAGGTTTGTTCCCCACAGACTCAGAGGAACTGGGAAACATTGGTAGGAAGCTCAAGCAGCAGCTGCATTGCACTCTCATTCCCCGTTTCTCAGAATGAGGAATCTGGTTTCGACCTCATCCTGGTGTTAAGTCAGAAGGAACTTTCTTCAAGTTAATGGTGTTAGATGGCGTAAATCAGGAGTAATGGGGGAGATCCAGGCTGTGTGGAGTGCAGAGGTTTTGCTTCCCAGCAGCGGCCAATATTGTGTCCTAGTCACAAGCTAACAGGATGTAGGATGCTAAAGTACATTCTGTGTGTACCAGTGCTTTTCTAACACGGCCACTTCTGAGGAAGCCACAAAGTTATCTTTCTTCAATTTATCTCTAATTTAAAAAAATATAAACCCTTTCCCTCTCACAGCCTCCAGCCACTCTTTCACTGGTCACACTGCCTACTGTGATTTAATCTGTTATTGATTTTTACTGAGGCTCTGTCCATAACGGAAGGGAAGCAGCCCAAATCACAAGTCACTTTGGAAAATTGTTACCAGCCTCTTACCAGCCGGCAAAGAGGATGATTAAAAATGATTGGAAAGGCAAAATCAATCCAGCCCCTTCAGAAAGCTGCTTGGGGCGCCCAAAACCAAAAAGCAAACATTAGCAATATTAAAATCAGATTCTTTCTAAAGCTTCAGCTGGTCTCCTATGTGACAGAAGGAGTTTTGTTCCCTAAACGCAGAGCAGGGATTTATTTCCACAGCAGACAGTGATGGCTGAGGAGGAGTCACTCTAGTGTGTCAGATAAATAACGTGTATTTCTAACATTATTTTGCACTTCAAAGCTCACAGAAGTCATAACGGCCTTCAGGACAATAAATCTAGAGAGCAGGCTATGGATTTAACATTTCAGCTCCTGGATAGCTGCTGTGAGAGAGATATTAAATGGGCTCTCTGGTGGATCAATGGATTCTCAAGACAAACGTGCTCGGTTGGGCTCTGACCCCGTTGGGGTGAAGGCTCTCAGAAGACCCCCATGGAGCTCACTTGCAGCCCCATGCACTCATCCCAGCCCCAGCCCCAATCCCTCTTTGGGTCAAGCATAGTTCCAGTGATGTATTTCCTAGGAGCACAGCGTGTGGATATTTAGAGATGTAACCTTGGAGAAACCTTGAGAAGGAATGAAGAGTTATCAGACCCATGGCGATCACCAGGCACTAAGTGACCGGCCTGGTGCAGCCCAGGATCTCACTCAGAGCTTACTGTCAAGGTCCTCAGTGGGAATAAACGGCTCTAAACCCAGTAGATTCACTGGTGAAACACTGACCACACTGAGCTACACCCTGAGAGCTGGTAATTGTGGTCTGAGGTGGAGCTGAGGTGCTTGCTGGCTAAAAGAAATGTCTCTCATCAGGCTGGGCTGGCTGTGCTGTGGCACACTGACAGAGTAAGTGACTGCAGGGACAGGAGGCCAGCAAGAGCTCTGCATCTCCTCTTGTAAGGCACGACCAGGGTTTGGCCGGGCCATTTCTGTTCTTGCCTGTCAAATGTGCTCGTTCTGCATTTCCAGTACATCAATTATGGCCACAGCAAATATTTGATTTCAGTGAAACGTGAAAGGAAAGGAAACTGCTTCTCCTTCTTGGCTCAGGGTGGGCTGCACGCACGTCGGAGTAAAGGAGATGGGGAGAGAGCTGGGGAAGCAGCTATCACAGTCTGTGGATGAAGTGCCATGAATATGTATGAGACTGTAATTGGCTCCCACACGTAACCAAGGTGCCTTGAAGGCCCAGGCGTCCTGGCTAATTGTTGTAGACAATTAATAACTTAGATTCTACTAATTCTATATCGTGCTGTGCAACTCATTACAGGAACAGAGAGTGAGATTCTCTGCAAAAGCTGCTTGGAGATAGGGAGCGTGTGGGGATCCAGGCTCAGGGGCAGAGAAGGTCACAGCTGGGCTGGCACCATTCTTGGCTCAAAGAACAAGGAAGAGTCATCATAAATCACAGCCACAGCAGGGGACAGTGACACTCAGCCTGTCCATCAGCCTTTGGCTGAGTTCTGGAGTCACGGTAAGGGGAGCTCTCCCCCTTTTGCTCCTCCCTGGAAACAGGAGCTGTATAATGAGTCTGTGGGTTTAGTAAAGCACCGAGCAGATCAAACCACATCCTTACCCTGTGACCCATCTCACGCATAGACCTTTCTTGTGAGGATCAGAATTCTGTAAGTCAAAGCCATGATTAGACTCCATTGTGTCCCCCCCCACGGGCATCTCCTGCAGACTGGATGGCTAGTGGTGCTAGGCGACTTCCTGAAGCCCACTTGAGGCTTTCATGAGAACCTGCCACTCAAACCAAGTCTGCCTGACAGCAAACACTAGTAATTGTAGGATGGGGATGCGGCAGCTGCCCCATTTGCTCTCTGATGCAGGGCCCGGTACAGATGCGGACAGGGTAGGTGGGAGGACTGGCTCTGGTGTAAGCAATGCCTCCCTGCATGCCCTGGGGAAGGCTGGTATCACTCTCCAGCCAGGCTCTTTCTAAGCAGTCTGAGCAGTGATGGACCCTGCTTTTCAGCGTCTAATAAAACTCACTTTTCCTGGGCTTAATGCACTTGTCACAGCAGCATTCATCAAAAGCAAACAGCACCTGAGAGAGTGCAGCTCCCTGGTGCTCCAGCGCCCAGGAAATGGATGGTGCTCCAAGCTGAGATTTTGCAGGCAGCATGGAGCACATTACATCTGGAAGCAACTGATTTTTTATGGTGTTCCAACAAGCTCCTCCATTAGCTACCTCTCCCTTCCCCTAGCATTAGGGCTTGCTGGGGTTTTAAATGCACAACGTCAGTGACTTTCTGTCTCCTATTTTAACTTCCTCTTTCTTTCTTTTTCTTTCTTTCTTTCTTTCTTTCTTTCTTTCTTTCTTTCTTTTTTTCTTTCT
>WTSP01027380.1:0-40467 GCA_025331215.1 Actenoides lindsayi | reverse complement strand
CTCAGCACCACAGCTCCACGGCTTGGAAACCCCTCCAGGGATCATGGGGACTCCACCACTGCCCTGGGCAGCCTGGGCCAGGCCTGGATAGCCCTTGCAAGGAATAAATTTTTCCTAATATCCAACCTAAACCTCCCCTGGTGCAACTTGAGGCCATTTCCTCTTGTCCTATCTCTTGTTCCTTGGTTGAACAGACCAACACCCACTTGTCTCCAGCCTCCTGTCCAGGAGGTTTTTGACAGCAGGAAGGTTTCCCCTGAGCCTCCTTCTCTCCAGGCTCAACAACCCCAGTTTCTCAGCCACTCCTCACCAGACTCGTTCTCTAGACTTTTCACCAGGGGCACAAAACCGAACACAGTTCAGTCCCAATGTCTGTCCTGACAACGCGTTGGGCAAGGCAGGGATGGGGAACAGCAGCACTGCAAGTCTGACATTAGGAGTCAGCGGTGGTCCGCGAGGGCTCACGGCCAGCAAAGGCAGGTGGCTAAAAGTCCAGCTGAGAACAATGCAGAGAGCTCCACCAGCCTGCCACACCACCCATGGTGACCGCACACGGGCACCGGGGACCACGCAGCAGACCTGAGAGAGGATACAGCCCATATACAATGCTACGTATGGGCACTGCGAGCAAGAGAGGCCAACGGAGGTTTCATGAGGACACAGCCACGCCAAACTCCTCGGCTCCAGCAAGTCTCTGTTGGAAGCGAGCAAACTGTGACAGGTACAGGAGTTGGCCAATATTCAGCAGACTGTCATCGAAAGCAAAAGCCTGTCCCTGGCACCAGTTATCCTCCTGTAGCTAAGCTTCAAGTTCCTGCTCCTCCGCATGGAAACAGAAGGTCTCCCTACAATGTTTTTAGAAATTAAAAGCGAGTCAGGTTTGCTCCAGCCCTGTTCCTTGACAGAACAGTTTCCATCAAAATTTTCCAAAACCATATGGTCTGAGGCAGATGCCCATCACAGAGGGGAGGAGAGAGGAAAACCTATGGGGGTATGATGAATTCATCACATCACGCTGAAGCCAGCATCTTGCAGTGAAAACTGCCTAGCTAGCACATTAATGAATTTTACACTTCATTTAGGCATATCTAAGTGAATTAACAGACAGATGACTATTTTGGGAACAAGTAACTTTTTACTATGTTGTGATCACTTGTAGAAGTACTTCTATATCCAATTATTTCAATACAAAAATATTTAAAATAAAATTAAAATCTGATGTGTCTTGCAACTAACAGGTTTCATTCTGGATACCATTTAACCTCTGGCTTAAAAATATACCTAATATGGCTTGGAAACTGCTACCGCCGTTACTTAGGTGTTTGCAAAGTATAATAAGCATATGGAATGAAAATGAGCTGAGCAAAAAGGTTGGTGAATCAACACACTGCATTTCTAAAGGCAATAATGTGTCTATTTCCAAGCTGTAGCCTTGAGAGGTTGCACTGCACCAATTACTCTAATGAATATTTTACTTGCCTTGATGCTTTCATTAGGCTTTTAGAAGCAAGCTAAACCATCCCATGGTTATATATACACAACAACAGGAATCTGAAGAGGTGTTCAAACGGTACTTCTCACATTTACACCGATTAAAAGATGAAGGCACAATTTTCTCTTCCACAGATTTTTCTACGTTTCAATTTTCCTTCCCAAAGAAGCTTATCTAGCTTTACTTTTCCTTTTGAAAACAACCCTCTGACTTCACAATAGTTATTTGCTGGGCCCTTGCCTTCCCTAGCAAGTATTTGGTGAAGTTTGGGAAGTCTGCAAATCGGTGGCAAACCCATCCCAAGATCCACCATCATTCATGGAAGAAAAGAAAACTAGTGTTTGCCATAAACACTTTTCCCAGGGAGTCCCACAAGCCAGGCTTCAAGGTCAAGCACTCAGCCTGGGAAAAACTGTGTTGATTTTATGGAGCACAGGGACTTTTCTTGGATTGATGCCAGTTTCTAAGGCAGCAGTTACCTGTACACGTGTACACATATACGTGCGTGCACGTGTCAGTGCTACCGACCACCTCTGGAAGGTGGCCAGCTAACCTGTAGCTCCAGGGTTTGCTTTTCAAAAAACTCTAATGCTGTCCCTAAATGCCCCAGAGAGCGCTGAAAAACAGGCAGAGACTTCTCAATATTAAAGCCAGAGATTCTCTGCAGGACAGCTCTAAGACCAATTCCTACAGAGCAGTTTTTATAGCATTCATATACATTTTTTTTTTTCTCAAAAGAATAAAAAAACTCAACAAAAAACACACAATACCAAAACAAACCAACCAAAACTAGAATCATAGAATGGTAGAGGTTGGAAGGGATCTCCAGAGGTCAAGTCCAACCCCCCTACCAAAGCAGGATCACCCAGGGCAGCCCACACAGGAGCTCATCCAGATGGCTGACCAGCTAGATGGCCATGAAGGTGGTGAAGCACAGAAAGGGACCACACTGCTTATCAGTAACAAAGTAAGCATAAAAAACAGCTTTAAATAGTGCAGCCAGGCCATGGACTCCATACAGTGCATGCCTGACTTGCACAAAATCAATGATCGTGACCCTAGAGAACCAAAGATTTTAAAATAGATTCTACAAAAATCAGCCTCTGCTTCCAAGCAGCCAAGTGAGAAAGACACAGACTGTAACAAATAGGGTTAAAAAGAGGGAATGTTGGAAAAAAAACCCAAAAAACCCGAAACATGACTGATGTAAGATGCTGATGTCCTAACATGAGGTATAATGGTAGCAAAAGTCAACTGCTCACAAGGACATTAGAGGTTAAAACTACATTGGAACAAGCCACTAAAGAGCTTTATAAGTAGAGATTTTTCTGTACTTGGAGTGGTAGAAAACGTATCCTAAGAGCATCACTTAAGCCAGAAAACTGACAGACAAGTACAGATTTTCCTCGGTGGAAGAACAGAAAAAAGGAGCTTGCACTATAATAAGTAGAATTCCAGTACCTCCACATTATTCACCTTCATCTCCACTGCTGGCACCTCTTTCTCCATTTAGTATTATTTTCACTATGGCCACCTTCCTGCAGTGGCTGACACAATCTGATGCTGACTATATCTAAGCAAGATACCCCTAGATTGGCCCAGGGAAACTCGAAATCTAAGTCTTCCATTAGGGGACAGGTGTAATTTTTCAAAAATGCTCTGCTGCAAAGAGCAAAAGCCGAAGGATGAAGTGCAGCATTCCTCCCTTTGAAGGAAAAACTCTGTCAGACTTGCTCACTTCTGTAATTAAGGATGTTATTTCCAATCCTGAGTAGAAAGCGGAGCTCTGAGGCTTTCTTTGATCTTGATGATGACAATGAAAACTCATCGAGCTCACTAAAGCACATCGGTGGTTTTTTGGTTGGTTTGTTGTTGAGTTTGGGGTTTTTTTTATTCTTCAAAGAGCATTTTCCCTCTTTCTAACATCTCTGTTCGAAAAGGTGTTTATATTGAGCTGCAAGATGCAACTAGAAAGCAAGTCAAGGTGAGATGGTCGGATCACGAAGCGGTTCTTCGCAGAGGCTGATGCACACTGCTGGAACCTCAGGGACTGCAAACTTTCAAGGCTTCAAGTCTCCAGCCCTCACCCCATAATTCAGAGTTTCAGAGCAACCCTGGTATCTTAGTCCTTTACACAAGCATTGAAGATACTCAGCAGAATGAACCCCAGAAGAAAACGAGTTTTGAATGCAATGGCTTTGGTTATCATTTCAAAGTTAACAAGTTCTAAGAGAGCCTCCTAAACCTCAAGCCTTTTTAACCAAATAGATTTTAATCTTAGAAAGATCATTAATTTAATGACTAGAAATTGTGTCCATATAAAACCAGCAACTGTGACTCGCCATACCAGAACCCAGTCTCAGGGTCTTCTCAGAAGAAACCAGAAGCATTTTGCTGGCACAGATGAAAAGCCTCTCCAGGAAGAGAAGCTTAATTACTGAACACAGCAACCCAAGAGCCCTTTTATGAAAGAGCCTTCAGGACTCTCATTCCATACAAAGATCCTGAAGAGCAGCTTACTTGTATCTCAGGCAGCTCACAGGCCTAGCAGTTGAAGTTTGGGGGGCTGATAAAATCTCAGAGCCTTCTTCCAGAACTGCTCGTGGCTTTTATCCGAGCCTCTAATGCAAAATGAGCACACAAGTCACATAAAAATGGGCTATGAAAATTCAGCATAAATGGGGACAAACTCTGAAGTAATGTTTGGCAGAACTTACAGGTAACTTCATCAAGTAAATAAAAATACAAGAGGAAAAAGTACCAAGCCAAACTAAAGGAAAAGCAGCAACAAAATCTAGACTAAACACATATTAGTAGGCAGTGAACTGCAGAAAACAAAGGATGCCTTCCAGGTGGCAGCACCTCTTCGCTTCACCTCATCAGCTTTCAAAGCCTGCTGGAGGCAGATCAACAAAACTTGCGAGGAAAAAAAGTTAAATTGTCATTGTTATACACTTTATCTGCATCTTACTACTACAGATCTCAGGGGAACTTACCAGTAACTACTTGAAAAACAAAATTCTCCAGGCAAGATCCTTGTCAGCAGCAACGCAAAGCAGCAGCTCATACTCGCCTACTGTATTCCTTGCAGTGTGGACATCACTTTTTATACAGACAAATAGATTTAGTTTACATGGTCTTCACAAGGCAGCCAGATGGAAAAACAGTATTGATTTCTTGCCTGACCTCCTGCAACTCAGCACTTCGATCTGGAGAGCTACAAAGGCAGGTACCCCAACTTGTAGTTGAATACTGCAGTCCAGTGCACACAGCACTTCCTCAATGGAGGAGGAAAACAGTTAAGGCCAGGGTGATGCTTTAGCAAAGACCAGCCACTAAAATGAAGGCAGCACTGGAGGTGGTCACTCTCACGACAGACCCCATAGCAAGCAGCAGAGAGAAGACACCTCCTCTTAAAACTGGCTATCACCTTCAACTGAAAAGTGCAGCCTGTTTGCGGGTGGGGTTGAGCATTTTGTGTTTGAAGATACTGTGAAAGATGACAGAGGATTTCTCCTCCACGTGCCCTGACCATCAGAAAGAGCCTGTGAAGAGCCTGCAGAGGCTGTACTCGTGAGAACACTTGGGAACGCTTCCCACGTTGTTTTGGGTTTTTGTTTTTCTAAACATTGCTGAAACTCACCGTAGCTTACAGCTGAGAAAATGAAGATAGAAACAAGGATAAGAAGATAGAACAAAGCTAAATATAGGTATAGTTACCTGATGCTTTAGATAACTGGTGAGTCATTTGAGTACTTGCACTAGAATTAAAGCATCCGAAAATTAAAGGCTGCTGGTGCACAATATATAAAAGAATGAAAGACTACATGATGCACATATCCAGACTACATCTTACAGACCCATTTTTCCCCTGCTCCTCCTCAAGTTTACCTCTATTTTACGTTACAAGATGAATGCATTTTGTTCTTCATACAAAACTCTTTAACACAAGGAGTACTACTAATTTTAAGAGATTCTAAATGTTAAGCTAACAAGATATGAAGCTATCATTATTTAGGATTCTACAGAATCATAGAACTGTTTTTGTTGGAAGAGACCTTTAAGATCATCAAGTCCAACCGTTAACTTAGCAATGCCAGGTCCCTCAGCACCACATCTCCATGGCTTTTAAATACTTTCAGGCATGGGCACTCCAACCAGTGCCCCTGGGAAGCCTGGGCCAGTGCCTCACAACCCCTTCAGTGAAGAAATTTTTCTTAATATCCAACCTAAACCTCCCTTGAGGTGCAACTTGAGGCCATTTCCTCTTGCTCTATCATTTGCTACTTGGGAGAAGTAACATATAAATACCTTCTGCTTCTCTTAACACTGAAATATGAAACATTGACTGTGACTAAAATAAGCGAGGGAGTGCAGTAACTTGGCATGATCACAAGCAATCCTTCAAGAAAATGTGATCTAATTCTTGCAATTTAAAATTATCTTGCAATCTAACTTACAAAACAGAGAAAACAAAGATATCATTCAGGTGAGTCAACATTTTCATTACAGGCTGCCTATCACAGTGGAAACTCAAGTGCATGTGCATTGCAAAAGAATGTGTTCTTGTAGAAATGAGTTATCAAGGTGTAACTCGAAACAGTCAAATTAAGCGTGGTGGATATAGGCTTATTCCTTTCTTCAAATGTGTTCTTATTAGTAGAACACAGAGAGAAGAAAGACAACAAATAGAAACTCTGCGGAAGACAAACCCCTACTAGCATAACCCACAGGTAACAGAAAACTTCATTTAGAATTCATGCAAAGACATCGAGCTTGGCTATCAGCAAGATCACATTTTAATACCAAGCAATTCTGCAGAGAGATAACTTAAATCACACTGAAACGACTGACTAATTTCTGGCTGAGGTCATGTATCTTAAGTGTTGCTTTGCTTCAGCAGTCCACCACAGAGAGCTTCTCATCAAATACTGTTTATATGTCCCATGAGAAAAATACTTCCCTCCTGTGAAAGTTTACAGCACCTAACCCAACATGAATTACAAATTGTGACTGCAATAGGCAGCAGCAATAAAGGAGACAAAGCAATTTTTTATTATTTTTTTTTAAAACAATATTAAACAGATCTCTGTATAAACATGTCTCTGGAAAATGCTTTATAGATCAGAAAACTATTTTGAAGATCTTGGCGTATACAAATCAGGGAAGGCTGATTTAGGTTACAGATTGCGCATTTATCTAGCATAAGTATTTATACTTATTAAATACTTATTTTAATTAAAGTCTATTAAGAACCCTATTATTAAGAAGCTTGTTCTCATGCCATGGTGCCATAGGAGGACGACTCAGGGACAATGGTGAAAAAACATAATCAGCTATGAATGAGTTCACTGAAAAATTATTTTCCATCCTTTGTACTCTTTGGAATGCAATAAATCAGAGAACCTAGTACTGGTTCCTCAGGAAAAATTAAACAGGGAACCTTTTCATTCAACTCACACTCTCAGAAACAGGCGTGAGTGGAAACATTGAATTTTATTGCATAGCAGGTAATTCTGGTTCACCTACCATGATAACCACCACAGCATCAGCTACTCTCCTGGAAGAATAAGGGTTATGTCAAAAAGCAACATTTGGTGGAACGATGCAACTTCTGGTAAGCTGGGAGACAGCCCCGGAACTGGCAACCACAGGGGTAAAATTCCAAGAGGACTGAAGTTCTCCACTGGAAGGCTCTTCACATTGCATGAAAAGGGAGCTGCTGCCCTCCACAAAGGGCTCTTTTCAGCACAGAAAACATGAAGCCTCTGCCTTCTCAAGATCTCAGTGCTCCATATCGCTACTGGTCAGGAACTAAGGTTAAGTGAAAAATCCACAGGAGATGGCAAAGCAGGGTTATTCCACCTTAATTCTGTAAAACTTCCTACTCAGACAGGGCCCAAAAAAACCTTTATGTTACACAAAAATTAGATTCACCACAGGAGTTAAACCATTGGTTCAGGAATATCACAGTAACATGACAGAGTCTGAAATCCTCTGAGAAGTGTAAAACGAGCAAGCGTCAAACAAAACCCCCCCCCAAAATGGTAAGAGATCACTCTAGCCATGAAAGAAACTTCCAAACATGGCTCAGCAGCACAACAACTTCACTCTCACTATAAGCCACCTTCTACCACAGTTTTCCTTTTACCAGGGCAACATCTTATCTCTGCTGGCCTCATGTCAAGGCATCCTTCCTCACCATGCACACCAGCTTTGCTCTTGCTTGAGGGTCACCAAACAGAGCTGTTGGATAGTTTTTGTATTGCTATACTAATGTGCGTGCCTAAGGACCAGTGGGCCCCTTATTCTTGCCTCAGGTATAAGGCTTTAGAACTATTTTGAAGACAAGAATAACGGACAAAACCAAAAAAACCTGGAAAGTAGAATGAGCTGCAACGTACATTTGCCAAAAGTATATTGGGCTAGACAAGTCCAGTACCTTTCCTTAGCACATTATTCTAGATAATGGCAGTGCATATATTTAATCCCTAGACTCTGCTACTCTTAATTCATAAGAATTAGAGTAGCAGAAACAGAAGGAATAGCAGCAACATAAAGCACGAGTCCAGTAATCAAAAAGTCTGCTAAAAAATATCAGTCATCACCTGGGCACAAGAAAAGAATAAAGACCACGCGCATGTCAGTCTTGGCTATGAGCTGCTGTCGTGAAGCCATCTGTGATAAGGGTCTTGGGCAAAGGCTATCCCAGGAACAGAAAAACATATTATGAACTAACTTTAAGAGATGCAACTTTTTCCTCTGAGAAACAGAGGAAAGAGAACGGCAGGACTTTTGAAACAGTTGAAGAAAGAAAAACACAAAAAAACTTTAAGCCCCGTTTTCAACTACTCCAATACCATCAGCAGAGCTGGCAGCTTTCTGAGGCACCCACTTGGTGAAAACCACATTGTCAAGAAAATTAAGTTCATTTACCAACATTTCTCCTTTGAATCAGCAGGGACACAACAGCTTGAAACACGGATTGGAGGAAACAACCGTTCATTGTGAGGAAGGAGATTAGCACAGCTCATCGTAAGCAGATATCAAACCTATCACACGTAACGTAGCACGTGTTACCTGCAGCATGACCAGCAAGATGAGCATCTACCATCGAATTCACACTTCAGTTTTCTTTTGCACGGGAGTACAGCCCTATATTTACATCATGTCGCAGAGCTGCAGCCCAGTGTAAGAAAAGCTGGTGCCAGTAGAGGGAGGTAGTTGCTCTCCAGGACATGCATCTTCACATCCCCTGATGCCCAGTAGGAAGCCAACAAAGTTTGTTTTTGTGGAAGTGAACTCACCCCTTGGCCATTGTTTAAGTGTGGCTTTAAATCAAGCTGCAATTAGATTTTCTTGTATTTAACAAAACCCCCCTTGTTGCTCCTCTTTTCCAGCTCTAGACAGGAAATAAATGTATTCGTGAAAGAAAAAAAAAAAAGAGGAAAAAAGTTCATGCCTCTTCCCCAGAGCATGTCCTGGCACACACGCAAAAAGTAAGAACAAAACATGAAACAATAAGCTTACGGGACGCTCAATCATCACATTACATAGAAGCACAAAGATCTCCCAGCTGGTCCACTGTTAAATGTCACCTCACTTGTATCAATATTCTGCTTCACCACATTAACCTTGTTAAAAGATACTAACAGCCCAACCCTTGGAGTCTAGCTTTGCTTCATAAAATTTAATTTACTTGGCAGAAAACACAAGTGGAAATCTTCTGCTAAAGACTCAGGCAAACTAAGACTGCCACGTATTCATTTTAAGACAGATCTTTTCTTTCCTTCTTAACCATTATGGTCATAGCAGTCCCATTTTTAACCAAATCAATTCTCACACACACACATACCCCCAACAGTCTTTTAACAGGCTGGCCCCCTAAAATATAACTGCCTGTATTTTATTCAAACCCACTTCACTGTAAAACACACTGCACAGGGTGGCTTTATTTTGTTAAGTTCTTTCTGGACTAAACTGCAAATTTCCCCTTCACTTTACATGGCCATATGAGGAACCGCGTAGCAAGTTGCGTCCACGTAGAACAATAAACAGTTTAGATCATCTTTTGACTCCAAAGTTTACAAAGAACTTTATGGTGGTTGTGACAATGGTGAATATGATGGTAAATTGGTGCAAGGAAGTCAAGGGGACATGTCCAGAGCCACAGAGCAAGTTAGATGCTGATCTAAGAACAAAAAGCTTCTATTCTTAATCTTCGACCTTTTTCCTGGTGAGTCAAAACCTACTGATAACTATTTGGTCCTATAAAAGTTTCAGAGTCTTTAGAAGTATGGAAAGAGAGACCAACTGCTAATTACTGTCTTACATGCAACTATTGCTTACGATTAAGTTATCTACAGAAGTTACTCATTTTTAGGAGACTCTGAAAAGCATGTCTTTTCAAAACAAACTTATTTCAATGACATAGGCCCTAATACCCTAATTCCCTACAAATCTATCACACTGTAAGTTTTAAGAAACCTAAAGCTGGTTTAGGCAACTCAAAAGACAACTTTGTTCTGCAGTCGCCTTGCAGTTTAATCTCTAAACGGAAAAGATCAAGGTAAAAACAAATACTGGGAGCAGATTATCCTCCTACACTTGTAGAAGAACTCTCACATTTGTTTTTATATTAAATAGCCCATACTAGCTCTTCCTGAAGGCAGGATAATGAAGTTTGGTTCAGCACTGGTCCAAAATGACCCTTCAAAAATTCTTATTATGTGTGTATTTTCTGCTTCTGAAACTGCAAATCATCTCAGCCACAGGTCTGAAGCATCCAGCATCCTAACTCCTACTGTATCTCTGATTAAAATAAATAAAACTAAGCATCCTGTGTAAAAGAAACCTAAATTTGCCATAACCAAAGAGACTATAGGTATATTTGGTTTTGCTCACCTTCTTTGACCCATAGAAAACAAGAGCTTGCATTGTTTTGTTGGTTGGGGTTTTTTTTCCCCCTGGAAGTCTGGGAATTGGCACAGTATAGTACAGTGATCCACAATGATGTGAGTCACTGAGTATTAACTGGGGGACAAAGCCCATAAAAGATGTAGCCAATGGTACAGTGCCGTAACTGGGAGAGGGAAGGTTCTATGCTAACTCCTGAAGTGGAAGTACACAATAGGATTAGCCTTATTTTATTTAAGTTTAACAGCAAGACTGCATCCTCCTGACAGTGTCCCATTTCCAGCAGGACTCAAACTCCAAGTAGAAGTCATTCTTAAAATAAGCAGCAGTAGCTATCTTTGGCACCGCTGGAGCTGCGAGGACAACGCAAACAGCCAAAGCAGTTTATTCAGGTTTGACTCAAGAAGAAAACCTAAAATTTCATGCGAGACAAAAAAAACAATACACAAACATTCTCAAAAGAAGCTTCCAGACTACCATTTTTAGGTCATGCCCTGTATTTGTTGGGGTTTTTTCTCTCCTGCTTTTCAATTCATACATAGGAAGGTAAGATCATGACGTGGCTTCCACTGAGGCATTTCAATTCAGATTGTTCTCTGCATAATAATTACCACCTTTCCTCTCATCACGTACATACGGTTTTGCTAGTCTGGTGTTTTTATTTATTTATTTATTGAGAAGCTTTTTTTTAATCCCTTCAAAGTACAAGAATCCTAAGCATAGCTATCTCATGCTCCACAAAGTTCAGTGCAAATGCTTTAAGAGGTTTTTTTTCTTCTTACCAGCCTCATTACAATGTTTACACGGGTCTACAGAGCCACTACTTCAACGATGCAAAGCAAATACACTGTAGTAAACGTAAGCTTTATTCAAAGTGTAGCTTTAAAAGTCTTTATGGCATACTCCAGCCTGGACTGCCAGCGTTAGCGTGGGGACTCGACTCAAAGGCAAACGTGGCACGTACAGGGAGCTGCTTCTGCTGATATCACTAGCACACAGCTAATTTATTTCAGGAAACGGCGGAAAATATCTGAACGATGAGGAACAACAAACAAAAAAAACCACAAAAACCCCAAGAACAACCCAAAACAAACAAAAACCCCGCAAACAAACAAAGAAGGAAAACAAATACGAAACAAACAACCCAAAACCAAACCCCCCCAAGTGGACTGAACTTGCTCCTTTGAAATTCTGATCTCGTATTAACGGCAATAAAGCAAGAGAAAAGCCATTAACAAAATCCAACCCCGTAATGTCTCAGAGATACAGCGATGCCCGAACAAATCGCACGGATCAGATCCGGTTTGCGGCCTAGCAGCTGACATCCGAACGCAGCTGGATCGTGCCCCACTCGCCAGCTCCCACAGCAGCACCTTCAAAGCTGCGTTGATTTCGGCGGAAGAACAGGCCCCGTAAATCTGCTCGGGCAGCATCACGTCATCCTTTCGGTTGGCTTGAAGTAGTAAATGAAATGTTTTCCGTGAGTACGGTAAAGAAGCTATACAATTTTGTTTTTCATTTCGGAGTCTCAAGTTACGGAACGCTTTAGCTAACTCTGCGGGCAAGGACTGCGTGTTTTGTGTTTGGAAAGCCAGCAATTCATGCTTACGTGAAACCAGATGTGTGCACTGCACAGTTCCCAGGGCTGGAGAGGGGTTTTTGTAGATGTGTTGTTGTTGATTAAAGAAAAAAAACAAACCCCAAATCACAACCAACCAAAACCACAACAAAACAAAACAAAAACAACCAACAAAAAACCACAAAACAAAATAAAAAAACCCAAACACAAAAAACACCAAAACAAAACCCCCACTTTTCAGTTAAATCATGAAATACACTGAGGCAGAAAAAAAAAAAACATGCTCTTGCAGTAAAGTGAGAAAAGGGGGAAAATAAAGCAGGTGGGAGCAAAAGGAAACTTTCAAGGGAATAAAACCCACAGACACAGAGCGGTGCACGAGCAACGCTGTAGTACAACAAAGAGCAGCACAGTTCTGAGAAGCAATAAGCATAACATTACTTGAGGTAACAAGAACTCCTTGATCAATTATTCATATAATTTACAACAACAGTTACAGCTGCATCAATAAAAAAAAAACACCCGAAAAACAAACCCAAGAACAAGCCAGAAAAAAAAAAAAGAATCTAGGGCACATATAAAATCTTCACAGCTATGAAGTGCCCTTGATTTTTACCAGAACATTTGGCTGTCTCGTGTCATGTGTTTCTGGTTAGCAACACACCCCTCCAACAAAGGGAAACGAGGCACAGAACAAACTGCCTTGCTGGAAGCAGTGACAACGTCCAAGGCTGCGTTTCAATCCCGGACACCGTGCATCACCAAAAGCTGACTGTGCCCTGCCCTGCTGTACGTGGATCCTGACCCCACCGAGATCCATCCAGGCACCCCACAGGATTATGCAGATACCTTCTGTGAAGTCCTCACTCTCTCAAGGTGTAAAATTGCACTTTTTAAACAACATTCATTAAACAACATAGAAATACTCTCTTTTTTGGTTATCTCAACTTCTGTTGTTTCATATACTCTAAGGCAAATGTAATAAAGCGAAACATCGAGAGGAATATTTCTGGATAGTTTTTTTTCCTCCCTCCAGTTCAAAATCACTCTATAATCATCATCATTTTTCCTGCTCTACCAAGGTTTCTTTACAGTATCTTCAGTTGTTCAAGATGCCCTTGCTAGTGGACTGGAGAACACAGTTCAAACTGAGCAGACAGACATGAGAAGCAGAGAGAACAGGAATGGTGTAAGAAAGAATTAACAAAGGAACGAGTGGTCCTTGGTGGTCTTACTCCCAGGCACGTATAGCAGATCACAAGGGAAGCTTATGGGGGGAAATGCTGAGGGAAAACTCATGAAGATTTTGATTTTCCTCTATGGGCAGCAGGACAATGAACTTTGGTCTAGTTCGGCGCTCTAATTCCAGTTTAAATTAGAAAGATCAATAAGGGACTGACAAGAAAAATTTGCTGTTCTCAGATGAATCAAGGAATATTTACTTAAGGAACCTTCCAACAATGAAGTTAACACCTTGCAACAGCTATTTTAAAAAAAATGGAGAAGTTGGCAGGCCTTTAGAAAGACCTACATTTAATCTTGAAGAAATCTGTAGAAAATGTTTCCACCACTAATCCTCAGTTTTTTTCAGCCAATTCTCTACACAAAGTTCAATTAATCTTGTCAGTATGAAGGAAATATTCTGCAGCTATCATCACTACATTCCAAATCCTGGCTATCTAACAAAGCTAGAGCACAGACAAATCTCCCAAGGTGCCTGGGTCTGTAGCGCTGATAGGTTCAACAAAGTTCTTGGGGTCATATATCTTTTTTATCCATCAGCATTTGTCCTTTACAAGCAATAAGGAGTTCTGGACGACCATAGCAAGCAATAATTACAGCGCTGGTAAACAGAAATTCATCATATGCAAACCTCATTCTCCTCCCATAGCTGAAGACATCCGAGAGTGTTTCCATATTTTTGTGGCCACTCGAAGCAAGCTCTGAATGCAGCAATTAAAGTGGGATAGGTTTCTAAAAACAGAGCGTGCTGTAGAGCTCTGAAACAGCCTGTTCCCTTGTCAGCAAAGAACTGCAGATATCTTTCTCCTAATATTATAAGGAATTACTTCTGGCTTTAACTTACAATGTGCTGTGTTGGTTTTCCCCCCCTTCTCCTCCAGAATTTGCTATGACAACATTTGTCCCAGGTAACGCAGCAAACCACACAAAAGGAGAAGAAAGCTCAGAGATGTATTTGTGTATTTAAGAAGAAAAGAAATTCTTTGAAAATTCTATCAGCCACATCAATTTGCTTGAAAAATTCATGTCTTTACCTTGATGTAAGATTTCCAAGCTCCTGCTACAGCTGCCTGCCCCGTTAGGAGGTCTTCACCTTTAGCAGAGGTCTCCAGACAGAGGTAGGTCTCTTCACCCTGCAACTCCCAGAGGCTCCTTGCAGCACTGCCTGGAGACATGACAACGGGGAAGGCATTTAGTATTTAGCTTCATCATCATATGTCATCAAAGCAACAGTTTTAGGATGGGCAACAAGCATTCTTCTACATTCAAGCTTTCGGCTTAAACGGCATAAATTTCAGAAACTGGAAATGTACATCTTCTTTTGGAGACTTGAAAGGCTGCAGAGGTCAGTGGTACCAGCCAAGATACGTACTCAGTCAGCTCTGGATGTTCTCCAGCATTTGCACTTCTACTCCTAACAGCATAATCCCCGAGGTCTGAAATTTAACAGGTGACCTACAGGTATCAATTCTGTGTTTCTTTCACGTCTTTATCTTCCCCACACCGAAGCTGCTCAGAGACATGCTTTGGGAATGCTTCAGAGCAAAGAGCACAAGTGGTGAGACACCATCTTCTCGGGGGAGACACAGAGTGCTGTGCCACTGCAGGCAAGAAACCCAGCCTGCAAACCATCCTAACCCCTTATGGATGACCTCAAAGCTAACCCTTGTTATATACGTGCTCCACAATAAGGTCTTTTGCTCAGAAAAATAGGTAGGTAGATAAAAATCCTGACTGATAGGTAGGTAGATACCCTGAAGCTCCACCATCAGAAGGGAAGGATAAGGATGAGACTGCCTTCTGGAAATGGATGCGATTCACCACTGCTTCTTACGTGCAAAACAGCCATACAGAATTTAGTAGGTAACAAGATGTGACCTAAATCCCTGTTTCAGTTTATGTTGTTCTTCCTCAGCGTGCCACCTGAGGTAAGATCAGCACTAAAAAGTATTTGGGTACCTTAGATTTGTAGGGGTTTATTTGGAAGTCTGTACTAAAGGACCCTTCCTGGCACAAGCAGGTGGCACGGCGGCTTCTTCTCAGCAAGTATTTCTGAGCACTTTCAAATTTTTGTTTTCTAATGAGTTATTCACTCTCATGAGTGACCATGTGATGAAAAAGGGTTCCTTCAACAACAAAAAAACCCTCAAAAATATTTGCAGCAACTGGTTAAGCACAAATTCAAGCAACAGTTGTCTCACACAGTTAACGCACCAAATGGGCAGCAATATTTGCCAAATATCAATTACTCTGAGTTTCCTCATTCCCAATCTTTGGGGAACCTGCCTGAGTTGGGGTTTTGACATTAATGCACCTAAAATGAGGGTTTGTTTGTGTTGGGTGGGTGGATGGAGCTTTGTCCTGGAGACTGGCTGCCTTTGAAACATTGGTACCACAGAAATGAGCAACGGAGGGATTCCAGAGACAGATGGGCACCTTTCTGTAAGTGCTTATAAATTAGAAGAAAATAACAAGAAGATGAAGCCATAAGCATATTCAGAGTGCTGTAGCATCACAGCTACTCGGTTATTGTGGGACTGCTGTGGTCTTGTTATTCTGGTATTAGGCAAACAAAGAAAAAAAATAAACAGCATTTAAAAAAAAAACCCAAAACATGGGAGGAAACAAAAAGAGCTATTTTCCAACCTTGCCTTGTTTAGTACAACAACAAAGCCCAACAACAGATTACCAACATAAACCACACAATTTGTATTATTACAAATTATTCTGGTGTTCCAAATTACTGTATTTTAAGCAGTAATTCTGAACTGACACTCATTTTGGTCTCCAAACTAAAGCAACTTTGCAAGCAAAAGGGCAGCAGCGACAGCAGAGCCCTTTAAGTATGGTATGATCGTAGCCATGTGCACGAATATATATGTTAAAGCAGCTGCACAGTTATGGGTTAGCTTCTCTGAGGCACTCAGAACTGCACTTTAAAAACACTTCTTATGAAACTGTTTTGTATTTATAGGCTGCATCCTGAGTTTCCGCCTCTATCCAACAAGCTGCAGCCTTTTATGACACACGTCGTTTCCTGCCTCACTGTCCAGTATCAACAAGGCTTTGGGCTTTCTTTCTAAGAAGAGTTTTCATCCTCATTTACCATGTTCTTCCTCACTTTCATTCTCCTGCTAAGTATGAAATCAAAGTTTTAGGACTTACAAAAATACACATATGCAGAAAAAGACGACAAACCTAATTCAGAAGGATCTGGGAATGAATGAATGAATGAATGGGCTTCTTATTCTAACAATCCCAAAGGCATCGATTTAAACCTTCAAACCTCACTCGAGTCTACCCTGAGGTTTCCATAATCCAAACTAAAGGCTTTAAAAATGTAGGATTTATTGACAAAGAAATAAGCCGATATGGAAACTCAGCAGCAGACGATTAAGCATTTGATAACTTGATGCTTTGATAAAGTGCTACCTTAATCACTGTCACTGGGGAGAGACTGAAGTCAGGAAACTGAAACTAGGCAGCTGGAAGAGTCTAGCTGTTCAAATAAATAAGATATGCTTTCTGTGCCAAAAGAGATACGAACGCTTTCTGCAGCCAAACAGAACACAGATCCTGAGAGAGAATAAAGTTATCTAACAAAGCAGAAGAGGTACAGGAGATCTGGGCCGTACTCGTGACTAGAAACAAGGATGTATTTACCAATGGATACTGGGTCAAAACCAAACAAACCCAAACCCCCCCCACACCAGCCTAATGCAGACCCTAAATCTTCACAGGCAGGAGGTGCTGAGTCACTACTCTCACATCTCTACAGCTCTCAGGAAAAAACAAAAAAACAAAAAAACAAACAACCAAAAAACCATCAAATCAAACCAACTAGAAGGTATAGTTCAGTTAGAGAACATGATTTTCAGAAACATTAATTAGTGGCATCTTGCTCGGAAGGAGCCATATCCACTGATTCTGACACTTTCTACTCTTGTAGACAGACATGTTTTCATTAAAAACAACAATAAAACTAAGCTGTATTCTGCTCACTTATTCAGCATTAAATTCTTGAAAAGATGGGAGAATCATATTAAGTAAAGCCAGAAAAATCAGAAGTCAGGCTTCCCACAATTAACGTTACCACGCTCATACTTCACGCAGCGTTAAAATAAGTATTATTCTATGTTACATTTGCTGGCAAATAAATGCATATCTTCAATATTGGAGGTTTTACTTCTGAGCTTTTTGTTTGTTTGTTTGCTGGTGTGGATGCACGCATGTTTGCAGAATATATCCAAGAGAAGAGACAGAAAGCAGAGTTTTGTATTACCCTCATCATTTTTCTGCCCACATTCTCTTTTCTAGTCTCCAAGACTGAGGGTTTCATTTAAGGTTTGTATGAGCTATGGATTGAGCACTCTGTGACCATGGAAATACACCCATCAGGTACAGACAGACTGTCAGCTTATAATCCATGTACCCTGTTGCACCATTCAGCTGGGGGTGGAAAAAAACACAACACAGAGTTCTTCATTCAATCTTATGATTACTTACAAAAACAGAGCTTCTGTCCAGCCACAGTTGGAGAAGTAGGATTTTCACACAACTTATAAAACAAGTTTGCCATAGCCTCTACTTTTCCCCTCATCTTGCCATAACTACATAAAACAAGCTGTGCAGGAGACAAGGGAGCCCTAAGCCTTCTGTCCTGGTACTGAAGCACCACAGGAGATATGCGAGTTGTCCCTTGGGTATGATCAGGGGACAGTGGCCCACTTTCAACACAATAAAAGTGACACTCAATAGCCAGATCAAGACAGCTCTCAGGTTTTCAGGACACAGATGCTGAAGCAAAACCGGCCAAGCAATTTTGTCAGGGAACAACTCCAGAAAAGCTGCAAGAGTGGTTCTCCAAAGTACCTGAATGACTAGAGCTGGTGTAGCATTTCCATCAGATCTATTGGAAGACTGAGAAGTATGAGAGCACCAGATGGTTACTGACTACTTGCTCACCCTGCATCACACCCTGACAGTCAATTCTCTCTCCACACCTCAGCCTAACCTACAAGAGTAACTTTGTTTTCTGGTTATTCAACTGTAATTGTTTCTCTTCAAATGCTTTCCAGCTGGAGGAAAGGATACAGATATGTGAACACAGTTTTAGACTTTAATAGGTCAACAGATGAGCTGTTAGTAGTAAGAGACATGAAACATGTATCACCCATGATAGGACATACTAATTCTATAGCTGGGTTTCAAAAAGAGGGAAAAAACCCACAGTCCACTTTGAGAAGATATGCAGAGCTTCGACTTGAGGTCAGGCCACGGGGTTAAACATCCGATAGGGAAATAAATCAGAGATCATTTCTAAAACTTACTTCCCAAAGCACAAGAGAGTGAGCACCAAAGTATTTAAAAAAACCATACCAACACTGCAAAAAGCCAGGTAGGGGGGCAATATGTAGTAGTGTACAGACCTCAGCCAGGCATGGATGTGCTGCCAGCTCCACTGGTCAGTCCTATTCCCTGTCACCACCCAAGCTTGATGATCCTTAAATACACCTAATAGTGGACTATGAAAAGCTACAAGTGGTTCAACGCTTCCCTTTGGGACCTGTTTCAATGCTTTGCTGTCATCATTGTCAGGAACAGTAAAACAGTATCACACTTGCAAAAAAAAAGAGTGCTGGGTATAGGATATCAATGGTCCAGCTTTAATGAGGCTGCAGAAGGAGTCCTTGCATCATGTTCAGTGACACAGAGAGATGGGACATTTACTAAAAGCCCTCCCCTCTGGACCACAAGAAGTGGAGCTCAGCCCTAGACCATGGGCTCCGTGCTTAGGACAACCCAGTAGATGTTTACAAAAACAGGAATTAAAACAAAATATACCAGCTCTACAAAGCGTACCCTCATCAGAGATAATTAATAACAACATTCTCATGCTACATACCCCAATTTTGAGAAGCAGAGAAGGAAACAGCTTCATATGACTGATGCAGCTCTGCCTTAGAAATGGGCCTGTTGAGGCAGTTCTGTACAGAAGTAACAAAATACACAAGACCTCATCGTTTACTTTTCTTTGTTTACAGCTAGTTGCCAAAACCTGGATATTAAGAGATTTAAAGCAAATTCAAATTCTTAGAGCCCAGAATTTCAGCTGTGCTACAGTACTTCCATACCCCAGAGGAAGCAAATCCAGGCAACTGCTCTGCTCCGAGGAGCGGGAAGCTGGCAAACACAGGCAAGGGGCAAGCAGCCAAGCCAACTACTAACGCTAAGAGCAGGATAAATCAATGGTCTGAATCAGGTTTTACACTTCCTTTCTGAGGACTTAGCCACTTATTGCTGCTTTTATACACATTTATCAACCTGGTACCAGGTTGGGAAGGCATGGAAGTGGCAACCGTTGCAGAATACCTCCCATCACTTGGACTTTGGTTTGGGCTGCTTTTGTCAAGTATCAAACCAGGAGCGAAGCTTAAGAGACGACATTCTCACACCATTTTGACAATTTAAACACAAACTTTAGACACTTTTCTTATACCTTTTAAATAAAAATATCAAGCAGTTGCATCACATCACTAAATGCAGGACAAAACGCCAGAGAGCTGACAGGGTTTTTCCATGGGCTGCCACCTGCATAGTCTTCCTTTGATAACCCTTATCTTCATTTAACAGCACAGAAGTCAGGGAAGAAGGAAAGATCATACCATACTTTTTAAAAGCAGCTTTCAGAATAGGAATAGAACCCATAATGTAGGCAGTTATTTCACAGCAGCAGTCAGAAAGGACGCAAGGGTGGTTGCAACTTGCCAGCTGCACATCATCGGTCCATAAAGCCAGGTCTGTCTACCCTGAAGCCAAAGGGCAACCGAGTGACCATCCTACTCTGTAACTCATTCTGAAACTACCTAGCAATTCTTTAAATAAAAGGGATGGACTGCCAACACTTGCACTACTTAATCCTTGGAATTGCAAATGATCCCGCAGCTAAGAAAATAATGCTGGTCATTTGGGTGACATCTCCAAAAATACAAGCAAAGTTTTTATGTATCAGAATTTTTCACTGGATGCATATTCCTAATGATTCACATTTTGATGATTCTGCCAAACAAATAAAATGTCAATCTGTCACTCTCCCTTATAAAAGTGGATAATATTGCCCCTATCAGATATACTGATGTTCCTGCCAAAAATTCTGTTCAAGTTACCTATAAAGACAGGCACCCAAACAAGTATTAACCCCAAACACTGAATTTGAACATCCTAAATTGTAAACTCAAATACATGAGGCATCTAACAAGGTTCTTGTGTAAGACATAAAATCTAGTAAAAATAACAAAAAAAAAGTGTCAGAAGCACTAAGAAAAAAAAAGGAACAAACTTTAAAATGAAGTCCAACATCTGAAGAGATTTCTGCCTTATCTTTATTGCAAGACTGTCATTGTACAATATGAAATCGTAGCAGTAGAAAACAATGCATTAAAGTTTCCAGTTGTTATGTTTGTATTTTAATGAAAAAAGGGATGAATTTTTAGAAGCATGCCTCTCAGACCCCACTGAAGGGTTTCACGTGATGCAATTCAAGCAGAGTATGTTTCAGTTTGCTTGTCACAAAATACACAATGACTATTTTATTACACTTTAAAGAACAAGCAGTATACTAAAAGTCACCATTTGGTCAGTAACTGTAAGAGTTACAATAAAAAATGTGGGCTCTGAACAGGATTTGATAGGTATACATAAAATACATTCAAGGTTCTTCTCTCCTGTGTTTTATGTTTTTAATGGGCTTGATAATCTTAGGTTATTTGCACGTAAAAGGAGCTAAGTAAATTCACTTTTTAATCCAGCAAGTTTCAAGGGATTTTCAACATAGGAAGAATTGTTGGGAACAAACTTTCTTTGTATTGACAACCCTTTCGCACTTACACTGCATAGCAATTTATTCGGGATGTTATAATTTAGTTCTGCGTGGGTGTCAACTGACTTGCTTCAAAGTTTATTTCACATCTACAGCAGTTATTCAAGAAGAAAAAGCAATTACATTAGTCACATGGGCTGCCTACAATATCTAAGGCTTCTTGCACACCTCAACTTTGGGAAGTCAGGACCCGCAGCTCCAGACATGGGAAAACTTCCCCTGAAAGCAATAAATATAATGTTTCTTGTCTTTTGTCAGCACAAACCCACGTTTTCTTGGGGCAGAGAGGTACGATCGACAGGTCCTGTAACAGCAGATGGGCAGGATTTCCAATCTTTCCCACATTCACAAAATCTTAGGAACGGGAGAAAAGGAAAGTGCCAATACAGGAGTACTGAACACAAGCTTTTATTTTTCACTTACAATGACCTTTTCCCCCCCTGAAGTTTGCACTCCTTGATAGTGTTAGACGTGGCAATACAGAGCAATTCCCTAAACTTTCATGTTTGAAGGAGCTGCTCCAGAAACAACTTCAAGATGTCAACACAGATGGCATCTAACTTGCTCAACCTATTTTTTGTGTGTGTCAAGTACAGCAACGGTAGCTTACAAACAGCATATTTTAGAGATGCCTCTTATCTTGATTTACAGAACTTGCAAATTGATGGAAAATTCATTACATCCTCCGTGTAAGTTGTTCCATGATTAATTATCCTAATTTAACTACCTTTGCTTTTGGTTCTAGGATGACATAGAAGCTTAAAAGGAAAATTAAAGGCTTCATAACAACTGTTTTCCACAAATTTGTTTAAGCTTCTAATACAGTAGATTACTGAAGCTGAAAGAGCCAAGAATTTCCCTATTCTTCCAATTAACATGTTTTAACACCAGGCTGAGGTGCTGGTGCTGTGGAGCTAAACACCCAGGGCACTGACCACTGAAGAAGAGCAGGAAAGCCAAGGGAGAATTTCCACTTTTCAATATCTCCCAGTGAATTAAAACAAGAATTGGCACACTTTGGTATTTATTTACTTATTTTGCTGACAGGGATATTCCAAACAAACAAAAAAAACCCAAACAAAACCAAACCCAAACAAACAAAAAAACCACCCCAGAAAAACAAATTCACTCCTGTGTCCAGAGTTTGTTATAACAACATCACGAGACCTGTTTTGGCTGAGGACATGGTGTGAGGCTTTGGCTGGAGATGGAGAAGGGGAAACACCAAGGCACCCCAATTCCAAGCATGGCCCCGCAAAGAGCATCACCCTCTGAGCTTTTATGGTGGTAATTAAAAACACAAGGGGGAAGGGTGAGTGTTTTAACACCCCAATGGAAAGGGAAATGCTCCCACCCATGATTTTGAGGGCAGTGGGTTCCTTCCCCACCAGCACTTCCCCAGCCAGGGAGCTTTCTAGCCATGAAAGATAATTTTTGTTGAATAAAGCCTTAAGTTATTAATAAGAATGAAATCTCTTGACCTAGATTTTCTCCAGCTTTAAAAAAAAAATAAAATCCGTATATGCACAGCACAGCCTTCCTCAACAAACACTTAACATGTTATACCCATCACACACTAGAACACTTCAAAACAGATATTTCACAAAGAAAACATTAAAAAAAAAAAAAGGCTTTTTGTGCCCCTCCCTTACCAGGCTTTATGTAAGAACATGAATACAGATGATGTTTGATTAAAACAGAAACCTGAACTCCAGGTTGAATGTATTTACTTTTCAAAAGCATTTTACAATTTGATTTTCTCCTTGCCTGCTGTGATAATTGATGAAAACTACACAGGGATTAAAATGAGCACAGGTGCGTGTCTCCACAGTTCAAAGAGATTTCATCCCAAATGAAAATAATAAAAGGAAAAAAAAAAAATTTAAAAAAGCATGAGCATTTTTAGGAGTGGATTTAACACAGCCTAACCAAATAAGCCGAGATTAAAAAGTAGGATTTTTTACAGTCCAGACTTGGTGTAACTGAAGTTTCAAACACTTATTTCATAACGTACCAGCAACTTTGGCGAGCGATACCTGATTTAAGCTGGTACTAACAGCCCTCCATGCCTTCAGTGCCAGGATGGATGCAGAGAAAAAAAAATAAACAAAGGCACTAAAATCAGTAAAGGTCATTCTCATACCAACAGTGCGTGTGTAACAACGGACACTTGGCACTAAAGCAACATTATGTTTAAGTTTGCGAGAGGTAAAAGGACAGCCCACGAGCTGAGGCTATTTTACTGCCAATAAATCTGCACAAAACCCGTGCCTATTTCTTTGCCAAATTTCTACTGCTACAGCTGGATCACAACTTCCTCGCACCCATGAGGTCAGAAACGGTTTGAAAAGAAACCCATGATACAGCTAATCTTTGTGCCAGCTAATCACACCTAATGCAAGAAACGGGAATTTCCCCATTTTTCTGTCCCAACCTCCTTCAGCGAAGCTAACTAGCGTGTCACTAATCCCAAATTTGTTGCACTACTTTGTTAAACAGATTTAAAAGACAAATACACACAAATCACACAGGATAAAGAATTTATTCCGTGCTCAAGGCTTATTGCTGAGCTTCTAGGAGAATTAAAAAAAAAATATATATTAAAAAATGTAACTCGATTGTATAGAAAACATTAATTTGTCACAAAGGCAGGCCAATGGCAGACTCCACACTTACGTGGGCACTTTTATACAACAGCTATTTTCTTGCCTAAACCACTGTTCCTACAGTAACATATATTCAATCTTCTTTTTGAATCAGAATCCAGTATATTTTTAGGCCAGTGAATAACAACAGTAGGAGATTACAACTCTATGGCTCAGAGATGGAAGAATTCCCTTCCTCCTCCCCCATGAAGGGAGGCAGCTCGCAGATCCCTCAATGTGGGACACAAAAGCTAATTAGAGGGACCTCCAAGCAGGCTTAATTTTCATTTAAGCATCTTCTGGAGCAGTGGGAATGAGGGAACGCTGGCAGTCATTATGCAGAAACACAGCAATGAAATCATCAACATCTGGAATTCTCCCAACAGCCCTGTAACTCCACCTACCTCCAAATGTCATCCCGTACATCTCACCCCAGATGGGTGTTTTTGTAGTATCTACTACAGCGGGTGCTATTACACATCTCAGTTAACTCCATCTCCATGTCAAAAAATCTTACTGGCATAGAGGTTTGGAAACCTCTGAAGTTTCGTCTTTAGATTTTCACACCAACATTCAGAGGTCTCACCAGGGCACCAAGCCCAGTCTTTCAATACACTGGCAAAGAAACTGAAATTAAGACATGAGAACCTGGCAAAAAAAATAAATTAAACCACCACAAACACATGCTTCTAGTATTCTTTTAAGAAAAAAAAATAAAAGCCATCATTTGCCATCACTACACAATTCAAAAATGTTTCCTTTAATTTTCTTAGAACACCAAGAAACTAATTTTCCTATTGCTTAAACCAGCTTGTAGGCTAGATATTGTTTTAATTAGTGATGACAGATGATTTAAGTAGCTCCCTAAACACAAAAGAAGTGTTGAGGATAAACCAAAGGAACTGTGGAAGGACAAAACAGTCTTTTACCAACTTCTTGATCATTTAAACACATTACTGAATATAAACTTCGTTGCAGGCTTTTGGCAGATAGCAAATTTTAGATGCAGCTCAATCTCTGCAAACCACATTTAAAACTTTTTTGCACTTTTTACGATCTTTGGAAAGGGAGCACTAAGAAAAAAAAACAAGAAATCAAATGATTTTTCACATTTCACAAAATTCTAAGGGTCAGTTCAAGCCCCGAGGAAGACACGATCTGTGGGGTTTTTATTATAGGATATCACCCTGTACATAAGAGACCATCTATATTTACTGTAGAGTTTCAAAGTAACAGGAAGTAGACTAAGGCATTCATTGCCACGAACGGAGACTTGAGATCCTAAATAATTTAGATACTTCGAAATAACCTAAATCTAAAATTGCTATCGTTTAGTTTTAATTAATGGATAACCAATTCCTTTTACTGCAAGAATTTGCATAGCAGTTCACTAATTACTACCCTGTGAAGAGTCTGGAAGAAAAAAAAAAGGGCATAAAACTCTACATAGTTCATCAATAAAATAAAAATAAAGAATCACTGTCAGTGCTACTTTTTGGGTTGGTCTTTTTAAGAGCAAGTATAAATAAAACCATGCTCTTCAACACAGGAACAAGACTGTAAAGTGAATCTGCAGAGGAAACCCAGGGTTAGGGCTGACACTCTATTCTAATCCTTCTGTCCACAGAGGTAGCAGTAACCAGGCAGCATGTGGTCTGGGCACGCACCTGGAATACAACAGGCAGGATTTAAAATACAAAAAGATCAAGATTTGTCCGAGAAAACTTTCTTTTGGGCTTAGGAAGTGGAGTATCTGCCCTCCTCAAAACCAAACAATAACCACACACATCACACCAGTGACTTCGCCAGACCCACCCCTGGATGTGACATACCTACACCCAACCCATCGTTCCTGGAAATGGACTTGACAGCGAGAAAAAAAGCTCAAGAAAACTGAAATAGACCCTCTTGTAAACACACTAAACAATTCAAGTTGACACAGTTATATCACACCCCTACTCTGAACTCCGTGTTACCTTTCTGGAAATTCCTGGATTAACTGATGAAGTCTAAACACTTGTGGTAAAGGTCCTTCAGAAACCAAGTTCTTCAAAGAGAATGAAATTCCCCTAACAATGAAATAATCTTAAAATACAGTATCATTTATCCAATGCTGCAAAATAAAAGAGCAAAGTTCATCCTCAATACCACCTGCTTTTACCTCACACAATCTTTTCTGATACTTTTTTTCGCTACAGCACAGAGCAAAGTTGCATTAAGTGGTACAGCAGGAACCTTCTAGCTAGGCTCTGGACGGCAGGAACTCCTGCTGCCTGTAACTGGGAGCTCTTCTGGGGCACCTTGGGGAGCTAAATGAACATGAGGCATTCACAAGTCCAAGGACCCATTTTGCTTCATGGAATTATTGGGCCCCTATTACGAAGTGCGTGGGGAGGGGCTTCTAAATCCTGCGATTGTAGGTCTGGCACAGAGTGCAATGAAAAAGGAGAAGCAGAGAGAACAATGGGCTCTCCAGTGCAGCAGCTTTGAAAAGTCCCCATTTTCCACCGAGACTGAACCTACCGATTTCAGTCCTAAGTCCTTTTGTCACAAAGCTTAAACACCAAAGCAGCAAGAGACATTTTGCTTACATGTGGTGCTGCTCCTCTTAAAGCAGAGTTGAATTTGGCGAGACTGATCCAGAAACTGGGTTCAACTCCTACCCCGTTTGTAGCCAACACCGACAATGACAAAACCCCAATTTAACACCAAGAAGTGGAAAGGTTTGCAGGCAGCTTTTTGACCCTTCCCCCTCGAGCATACGTGACCAGCCAATGGCCATCAGGACTGGTGTAATACCACTTCATATTCTACCACTAGATACTTTTCTTGCCTGAAGAATCAGCTGCAGTCCACCAACAGATACCACAGAGCAAGGGAGAACTTGTTTCCATATACCACATGCGTGCTTGCTTGGAACAAAGCTACAGGATCACGTCATTAAGTACACAAAGAATTTTCATTATTATTTTAAAGCAGCTGGAAATCAGCTGCTATATTTGAGCTACGAAGAAACTCTCACAGGCAAGTTAACAAGCTCCTAAGAACTGGCACTCATTGAGCTGATACTAAAAGATGCTGGGAGAAATAAAACAGCCCTTCAGCTTCCAAACTGAGGGCTGTTACAAAATTAAGATATGCAAATAGGGATGAATAAAAAGAAAAGAAAAGTCTTTAAAAGATCTGACTGTATCTGCAACCACTTTCTTACTTAGAAAGCCACATCCTTGATGTTCAGCTTTGTAAGAGGAAAGGCTCAGATTGTTTCGTATCTGCTAATTTCTGAATGTTACTCCAGCATGCTGCTACTGACAATCAAGTACTAATACTAATGGGTATTCAAAAGTTCATGGTAATTATGTACCTTCTCCTTTTAAACTTTTAAACCTTCTCCTTTTAACTCCTGTATTAAATGCTAAACAGCTTTATCCTGCATAAAATCGAGCCAAAATTCAACACAGCATCTTCACTTGCAATCCTCAGCTTCTCCTCTGAAAAGCAAACTCATTACGTTCTATAGAGCATAAAGTCTGTAAAAGAAGACTAAATTCTTTCTTTCGCAAAGGCAGGCTCTGAAGAGATTGCATAAAAAAAAGATTTTATTCTTGGCTCAAATACGAACATTTGGGAACCACTACTTTTGAGCAAGGACTCAAACACTTAAAGGCAGAAGAATTTATTTTGAAAAGCAGTGTGAAATTTCAAGAGAAAAAAAAAAAACCCCACACATATTTTGCACTTCCCAGCTTTTGGTAGTTCTCCAGATAAGACAAAAATCTCAAAATAACCTCTTCCCCATATAACTGTTTTCTCATAGATGTTGCCAAGTTACCTTATACCACCAGCAAGAACTTCTACAAGAACTAACTACTTCCAGACAAACCAACTCAGAGGACAGACAGTAAGTGAAAAGTAAAAGCATTTGAGGTATTTTAGGAGAGATGTTTGAGAGAGCGACCCGGGCAATACATTTCACCAGGTGCACACTTCTTGCTGCCTTATCAGTCTGTTCAGCTGCCTTCAGAAGATACAGGGGAGCAATGTCAAAGGTCAGGATTCATGGACAACCTCTCCAAAGCCCAGGGCAGGACATGAGTTTGAGCCCAGCCCCACCGCTAAGGACTACGTTCCTACCATAGCTAACGGTCCTCAGAGGAGCAAGGTTTCTCCTTTGGATGCAGATCATTTACTGTAACTGTTTCCCTGGATTCAGCCCAAACCAGCTGCAGAAAGGGAAGGTTCATCTAGAAGATTAGATCAGGTCCCTACAGTAACATTTAGGACTTTTGAACGGAGAATATTATTTGTGCATGTACGCACGTGGTCACCATCGTGGCACGGCACAAATACCAAGGGATGGGGAGGAGGATTCAGTCTTCTGTCTCCAAGATGACTCAACCTGCAGATACCCACATAATGTTTCTTGACTGCTGAGGAGTGCTGCAGGTTACTGGTGCAAATCATAAACTGGAGCTCCCCATCAACTCCTTGCCCTTATCTCATGCACATGCATTTTCCCAGGAAGGGGGTTTTTTTTGTGTATTCTCAGTGTTTTGCGTAAAGGGATTGCAATCCTTCCACAAGCACCAGTCCCCAGCTGCAGCTACTGCACTCACGCACCAGCTCACCCTTTTTCTTCCTTCCCCCTTTTTATTTAAATCCCCACACCCTGGAATGTACATAGGACTAAGTTAAGGCACTTTTATTGTCTAGGTCAAGTCCTGACCTGTTCATCTACATACATTAGCATAAAGGTAAAGACTACTACAGACATCAAAAATGAAGCATTAATGGTTTAAATACATGACCTAGAGAATGTTAGAAAGAAAAAAAAATCCAAATGAAAAGAATGAGATAATAACAGGAAAGGTAAAAAAAAAAGGAGATGGTAAGGCAGTACTTAATTTGAATTTTTCCCCCAAGAAGATTTTTCCCTTGTGACTAGTTAGCAGTATTTTCTGAGCAGACAACATATTAAACCAGACATCTTCATATTATGTCACTTTCCATTTCATACGTATTCAGGCTGAAGACCAACTATAAAATTCAAGATAATTCAGATCAGTTTTGAAACGCTCTTTTAAACCACCTGAAAAAGCTGTACATATGTTTCCATTTAGAATACATACATCCCTTTTCTTGAAGGCATCACTAAGTCAGAAAAGAATCGGTTGAAACAAAAGCCATCATATAACTGAGAACAGTTAAGCAGGTGCATTCTGCTGTGCCTCAGTAGGGGAAAGAATTCTACACTTGAAGCAGCTAAAGCTGTGAAGCTGCAACCAAAGACATGATAATATTAAAAAAAAAAAAAAAGTAAAAATCCAACAAATACAAGAAAATAACCAGAGATGATGGACAGCAACCCAATGGCACGCCCCTTTCTCAGGAGCCTTCAGGGGTACCAAGCACAGCAGCCAAAACTAACCCAGCCATGCTCCAGCACTGCAATTCCCTCCACCACGTCCTTACCAACCTCTGCCTCTTCCTCATCCTTGCAGAACCCTCTCTAGAGGTGCCAGTGAAGTTTGTAGGGCAGCAACTACAAAGCCTCTTACATTCTCATTTATACTTTTATTAATTGTCATGCCAACAAGTTAGTTGATCACAGGTAATAATTTTAAGAGCTGTTTGACTTGATGCATGAGATAAACAGAACTGAAGTGAGGCAGAGCTCCTTGTCAGAGACCACAACCTTCGCAAGTATGAAAAAGTGAGTTCTGACATTGGCTTTAGAAAAACCCCAGCCTAGGAAAGTGTGCCCAGCTCCGAGTAACTGCAAAACAGCTCCAAATAAAAGGAACAAGTTGTATCCACGTGACCGCTCCACAGAAGAACAAGAGGGTATTTGCTCCACTCCAACGTATCAGGTATTCTAATAACAATTAAAGTGGATTTTAAAAGTTTGGTGCTGAGGAAACAATGGTAAATCCACTGGTGCAACTGCAGAATTGTAATGTAAAGAGGACTAGGTGCAGAACTGTTTCATTGCTCCTTTGAGATCAGCATGTTAAGGTACCAGACTACACTTCATTGAGGAGGATGTCATGGGCACCACCAGCACTCCGCAGTCTGGTTCAGCATCAAGACAGTCAACTTCATTTTCAAACCCTAGAAAAGCTTTCACAATTTGCACTAAGTTGATTTTGCTTTCATGAAATGCATCATTCACACTGATTAAGGAACAGGTTTTGTTTCTCATTAGAAATTCAACTTCAAATTAGTGGAAGTTCCAGGCATGGGAAAGATGTAGCAGAAAGACTGGAACCTCACAGCAGCCAGCTTTGCATGAGACAGTCTCTGTAGCACAACAGCCATAACACAAGCTGCCTCCCTGCCCTCCTGGCAAACTCACCTGCAATTCACAGACTGGTTTGGGTGGGAAGGGACCTTTAAAGCTCATTTAGTCCCACTGCAAATCATCTTTTGGCAAATAGAGCAAGTTGTCCTTTCAATCTCCACCTTGTCCCACCTCCCCAGCAACACCCATAGGAAACGGCGTGTTCAGATAAAAGATTTTGGCTGCACAGCAAAATGGGAACGGAGGGTACTGGGAAAGTGAGCTTGGGTCAGTAAGGGGGGCAGCTCTTCCACCCCAAAGCTCCACCGATCCCCTCTGCCCAAACTATACAATATCCTGCCGCCGTTTGGTAGTAAAGAGAGCCTCCTGTCATTAGCAGCACCTAATTAACATCAACGACAGCCCAAGAGGGAAATATCCTTCTCCACCCCCTGGCTGAGCGGCACAGCCCGCACGATGCCGTGCAACCTACGTAGGAGACGGAGCGCGAGCCTCCGATTTCATACCGGGGCAGGGCACCTTAGAAAGAGTCTTTTCAGTAACAGCCATCCAGAAGTAACATGGAAATCAAATTAGTTGATTGCAACAAATCTAAACAGCATCACTTGATACCTTCACAGCAGTTCTTGGATAATGAGAGTTTAGAAAGAGAAATCCTATCTTTTATTAAACCCAACATAGCTCGGGGACAGGGCCTCTCCCTGCAGCTTCTGCCTATTCCTTTTTAGGCCAAGTCATGAAAACATTAATGCCACTTAGCCAGGAAAGAGCAAGTTAATTCAGCTTCTGTCTCCCCAGAGCCTATAATTCTCTGGTCTAGTCTTCATGAAGAGCACTTAAAAATGTTTTAAGTATAAGGTGAACTTCCATATAATCTTCTCTGCACACACCTCTCTATGGGTGGTAAGGACGCTATTCCAGAGTGCACAGGTCCCTTCCTGGGCACCAGAAGGACAGGCAGGTATGTGTACCTATGAGCTTAGGGTATAAAAATAAGTCTGAGAAGCAATATGCAGGTTCACCATCACGCTATGGACAAGTCAATCCTGAGGACACAGCCGCTTCCTGCCCGCAGCGTGACAGCGATGGCACAGGTTGCAAACACCTTGGAAGCCCAGCACGTGCTGTAGAAGTTCAGGCAGCACGGGCTTTGGGGACAGCAGAAACACAGGGAATGGCAAGCAAAGTCCAAGAGCCACCCGAGATGCGAGGAGATGCTACGTGAGGTGCCACTGGATCCCAGGGAGGCCACCACGCTCCAGATTCTCCATGTAACACTTACAAAGGTGTCCTCCAGGATGGTCCTGTACAGTTTTAGTCCAGCATCCAACTTCCTACTCTACAGAAAATAAGCCCTTACCTCCTAGTGTTAAGGCAGGCCTCGGGCATCCTTATTTTTTTTCATTCACATTCAGCATTTACTCCGAAAATTTTCTTCCATCCTTGATGCCTCCAGCCCATGTAATCATACAGGTGGATGGAGAACAGCAGGCCACTAACTCCATTTTGCATTTTTATTACATTTGGGAGAAAGTCTGCTGCAATAATCTTGTTCTACCTCATCAGCACTCCTGTCTTTTCACAGATTTTCTGGATAAAGTCCATGCAAGACAAATGAGCAGGGTGGAATTTCAGGTAGTTCTTGGTCTTTATGGTTCATTCTCTCACCTGAATCACGTTTACTGTCAGCTCCCGAGTTCCTAGATCAGGAGAGGATAATTCACATACCTACCTAGTATACCAGGATGGATGGCTTCACAACTGGAGCCACGGCATCAGAACAGCCCAAAGACAGAGAACCAAGAGATTTTTAGGAACAAAAAGCTTCCAATTAAAAATAATAAATAAATAAATCAGAAAGGCCAGCAGTGAGCCGTTGATTTTCCCATCTCTCACAGCTTTGAAATACCCCATTTCAAGTTCCAGTCCCAAAAGCAACAGTCCACAGAAGCCCCAAGGAAAACACGCAGCAAGTTTTTACTCTAAATGCTACCAATTTTACATTTGCTGGGTGAAAACCATAAGTCTATTTGTGTGCATTTCTGCAATTGCACTTTTCATTCATTAAGATGAGGAATTGCTTCTTTTATGCAATCTGCTACTATTGAGATAGCAAAACATTGTGATGTCTGGTAGCAGGCTTGCTGGTTTTGGCTTTAGGAGGGTTTTTTTTTTTCCCTCTTCCTGTGAGAGGAAAGCTTTTCCCAAAGGATTTAAGCAATTTCATAAAACAAACGTAAAAACAGAGACACTTTTGTTTAAGGACTGAAGGTTTTGTTTTGTTTTAAGGGGGATGGAGAGGGAAGGAAGAGAGAAATGACACTGATCATCTTTCAATTGAACAGGAAAAAAAAACAAATCTCATTCCTAAAATAGAAACTTTGTGATAGCACAAACTTGCTAAAATAAACAGACCATCAGGGAAAAAGGAAAAAAAAAAGCTAAGTTTTTTTTCCCCTAAATAAACAAATTTGTTTATTCCAATCACAAGCAAACCACTGCAGCAAAAATCAGAGGAAAATAACAGTTTGTCCCCAAATTCAAGTGCTTCCAATGCAATCCTATATGCTGTGCATCATTAGTCAGTATCTCCTTTACTTCGCAGTCTGTCAAATAGGAAGAAAGAGGGAGGAAAGAAAACAACCAGCCAAAAAAAAACCACAAACGACCCAGCAAATACCTGAAGTGTGTGGTTTTAAATGCACAAAGATGTGGAGGATTCACTTCAGCTAGAACTTCTGAAGCTTAACCTAATAAGTATCATTTCATTTATCGAAATGGGACCCAGTACTACAATGGGAGTAACCCCCTGAACCTGCACAGCAAACATTGTGACATGGGGACACCACAGTAACAATAAATAAAGGAAAAACTAATTACAGCATCTGAAATCCTTCAGCAAAGCATGTGTGAAGGTCTTAAAGGTCTGCAAGGTCTGCTCGCTCAAACTTCCTGCACATCTGCAAACGTTTCCCCAGCATTTATACAAACACACTGAAGAAACCTCACGTGTTCCCGAGCTGGGATTCTATTTCCCAATCAGCAGAAATTAATTAACGGAATTAACTGATTTATCAGTACATACTGTATCAAGGTTTATTATGGAGAGAGAAGTCCGACAGCCACAAGCCATCTTCAGTGAGAAAAATAACATCCAAAGGCAGCAAAAGCAATCCATGCAGTCCCATTCACACTGCCTGCCATTTAAATTCATTCAGGATTGTCTCTCGCTGCAATGATCATCCCACATTCAAAACTAACACACTGGGAGAACTCGACAGCACCACACTTCAGCAATATCACCACTCAGAAAGGCAAAACACCACAGATAATAACAGCCTTGCAATTAAATGCAACAGGCAAGCAAAACCCATCACATTTTAACTACTTGTACTTACGTGACTAATTTACAAACGTTAGGATTAGATCTGATTTATTTTTTTTTTTCCAACTGCAGGCTTGGTGTACGTGCGTGCATGGGAAGTGATAAGATGTTCTTAATTAAGATATTAAAAAAAACTGGTCTAAAAACCACTGGAGGTGGACAGAAGGAGAAATCACAAGTCTGTCAAACAGATCACAGCAACATTATGTTTACTTTTTATACATATAAAGTACAAATAAAAGTACAAATAAAACATTATCACCACCATCTCAAAACCCAGTTACGACTTAATGATTCTCCTCCTAGTTTAAGCTGCACGTATCTATAGACTGATAGACACACAGGAGAAATGGTGGTGGTTTGGGTTTCTGTTTTTTAATAGGGGCCCCCTGAGCTCCCAAATGGTAACGTGAGCAGATTAACTTGTCAAATAGAGAAAAACAACATACAAAGGTCATCGCAAATCCAAAGGTCTGGGTCCACTCATGAATTTGGGGTAGTTACTTAAAATAGACTTGTCTAACACTGTGTAGAGGTACTGGACAAAGCCGACTGTTACCGACGGTCCTTTCACAACAGAAGGACACTCCTTCAGCTCCTATTTGCACAAGAAAGCATCCTATGGAAATCTGAAAGTTAAACCCCTGGAAGGCTGCAGAAAAACCTTTCTTTCCCCATTCTTCTGTCCACAATTTTTCCCTTTTCCTTGGCTTTGTTTTGAAATTATGCAAGACACCGGGTAATTTACAGATACTCCCATCTAAAAGGTTCTCCTGCAGTTTACCCTGCTTTGTTCCTTCCCTGCTGTAACCTCTCTTCATTCAAAGTGTGCTTTTCTAAACAGCGCAACCCCAACTAGCTAATAGATGTCCCACAGTCACATCACAGTGATGAATAAAACATGAGCTTTCCAATTTAATCTGGACACGAGTTAACGTGCATACTGAGATCATGTGTAATATATAAGCATTTCTCCTCCAACTTCCCCATTCACCAGCTTGTCCATTCTCTCTTTCCATAATTTCTCCATTACTCTTTGCATTTTCACATGTCTATGTTCCAGGTTTTACCTCCTTGCTTCATTTCTCTGCCTCCCAGTCTGACCATGCTCACCACAAACACATAGTTCCTTGACCCATTAACAAGAAGGATATTCCTTCCCACTTGCTGGAGCTGCCAGCAACACTGGATGCTGCTGTTATCTTCCCTGTCCAATAACATCTTAAAACATTTCCTCCCATTTCTTAATACAGAGTTTTCCAAGACCTCAAATCGTAACAGGAAATTATTTGAGTGACTTTTGTTGCTTAGAGAACACAGCAAAGCATCAGGAGGCAAGTGCTCTGCTCTCGGATTTGCTGGAGACTGTTTGGATTTAGGTTGATTCTCTCCTTTGTGAATCTGAAATAACTTCCCCACCTCATCCATTAATATTTGGAACTTGAAGGCTGTCAAGTGAAAGCCGCTATACAAATGCAAAGCAGAGCCCTAGTCTCATCTTTTTTAATGATACACCCAACAATCATATAAAGGAGCAACAGGAGCAAATGAAGAAAATCACAATAAGCAAATAGCCTAATAATACATGCTAAAAGCTACCAAGACAATAAATTCAATTTTCCCTGGGATTGTTAAATTATTCTTTTGATGGCTCAACACAATCTCTTCACATTTATTTCCTATGGGGGATGCTGACACATTGAGCTCATTACACAGCTCCTGGTTCAAGAAAAGAAAAAAAAAACTAAAATCAACCCACAACACATGCATTTAAAGCAAACACCTACAATTTCATAGTTCAGATTTTTAATAAACTATGCTGGAAAGGATCTTGCAAATGGATTATTTCTAAGGAAGATGCCAGCCTTATAAATTCAAAGCAACTAGACGTAAAGCAGTTATCAAGACACTGATCTTGCTTTGATGCACACACACACACACTCAAAGCACCTTAATTTTTTAATGATTCTTCTCAAGGTTACAGCCACACAGATGACAAACGTTCTGCTTCCTTTTTGAAGCATCACCTCAAAACTTCCAGAAGTTTGCCTGGGGAGATAAAGCTGAGCTACAAGAGAACTTGTAAATGGACAGACCCTGACGCTATAGCAAAGATCACATTAAGTCACGACGGTGTAGCCCTCAAACCACATACACCATCATGACACCTTCTATGAGGCACATGCCACGGAGACCAGAGAGGTCGAAATCAGGCAGAGTACAGACACGGGCACACACTCAACAGGAGAGCATAAGCCTTTCATTTATTTATGGGTTCAAGTCAGGCACCCTGACCTCCAACCTGCACGTCCATTTATGCATTTTCTGTCCCACGCAGATTAATTTGTGGTTATCTTTAATATTTTATGAGTTATATCTCATTCCACTCCATTATGCACTAAGAGAAGAAAAAGCAGCAGCTACTAATGCCATAGGTGAGGGGTTTTACTTGTTATAAACTCCATTCACCTTCCAACGACTGGACAACACATACTCACAAAAAATAAGTGTTTCTGCTCATCACACATCCTTCACAGAAGTTTTTTCTATTGATCAGCATTGAAGACCAAAACATAAAAGTTATGGTAACTTGAGTTACCTGCCCATTTCCTTAACAGTCACAAACCTAAACACAAACTTAAAGAGATGTACAGCTGGAAGGGCATCCAAAACCTGACAGTGAAGAAACTCATTTAGAATTCCCTGTGAACATTCTAACATTGATTCAACAAGCCACCAAATCATCCTCCTGTATGTCAAGATTTTAATCCAGAATTACAGATGAACCTTCAGTTTATGACCCTTCCTCTTCTCCAAGAATTCACCCCAGGGCATTTATAAGCAGCTGTTATCTCCCCTCTCTGCCATTACTAAGACACAAAAGCCAGCGTAGCTTAAGTTTTGGCTTCTTATCTAACTCCAGACTGTTCACACCCCATCTTCTTGGATGTCCCTGTACATGCCCCACTAGAATGTAATATTTTCTGTACACAGAACTATGTACAGTATTTGATGTGAAATCTCCCCAATGCCTTGCATAATTAAGTGCCTATCTCCACCGAAGATCACATTTGCTTCCATTTCATCCTTACCATCAAATCAGAGTCATCTTTGTTTGACTACAGCCATGCAGGCCTTTTCCTCCAGGCCTGTTCTAAGGGATGACCTGCCAGCTGATAGCCGATGTGTTGTTAATAATCACTCAGTAGATAACTTCACTTTTAGAGCTATTTAACTTCCTCTCATTCCTGTTGCTTCAGTCATCACACACATTCAGCTCTTCCTGTGCAATAATCCAAGCCCGCTCGGTGCTGACTGCATTTCCTAACCTTGCCTCCTCAGCAACCACCCCTTGCCTGTAGTTATCTCAGCCAGAACAGGGAAGTAAAAAGACCAGCACCCCACTAATACCGATCCAGACCAGTAATTCCTTTATTCAAGCAGACAGAGCTGCAATTTCTCCTCCAGGAGACACCTCACCATCCTTTAGCCAAGCCCGGCACTTCCAATTCAGTCATTTTCAGCGTCGTGCCCGCCACGGTGTATACACATCAAGCTGAAGCCTTCTGCTCCTTTTGTCTACGACATCCAGTATTTAACCAGCAATAATATGACTTTAGTCTTCCATGACCTAATTGCAGCAAATCCATGATGCATTTTATCCTGTTTTCCACTTATCTTTGTATACTTAATTACTTTTTCCATTCCAAATTTCTTCTAAATCCTTGAATACTACGGAGACCAGAGTAAAATGTGTCCAGATTTCGTTGCCTTCTTCTAAAATAAATACAAGTATATTTCTTTTGTAACATTGCTATCACAAGTGCTACATTCAACTTGACAGGTAACAAACAATCCTTTTTTTTTTTTACCTGGCTCCGGTATTCCACATTAACTCTTTCAGACCCCTAAAGCAGACCCCGCACCCTTTTCAGACCCTCTTTGCTTCCTTGGTTTGACTGTGTGAAATTTGGAAGCAGACATAAGACATTTATTTTGGTCAGTTCCATTTGGCACCCTGCCTTTCTCTCATGCTCAAATCCTCATCCTTATCTAAAAAAAACTGGTTACAACTGCTAATTTCAAAGGCTTTAGCTATATTTTTCATCTATAGCATAGTCCTCACAACATCATAGCCAAGTTCTCTTAAGTTGTTCCCCCCCCCTTCATCTTAAATTTCTTCATGCTCTAGCTTTTGGCAATTCCTGTGCTACCCCTGCATTTTCTGCTCTCCAATAATCAATCCCCTCCTTCACTTCATTCCTTACAGGTTTTCCGGTAACTTGCAGTATCTCATTCTCGCAGCAAGGTCTGCAGCCCCACTTGGCAAGCTTTACCTCCTCCTTAAAATGCAATTTCCAAGCAGCTGTTTTACCTTCCACTTAAGACAGTCCAAGCCTTTTTCTAAAAAACCAAAAACAAAACAAAGCAAAAAAACCCCAACTCTAACTTGTACAGATCTTCAGCCCCGTGGACTTCACAAAACTAGTTCCTTTAACTGCTCAGAACTTGCCTCGCTAAAATAAAAGATCCTGGAAATAACTTTGTAGCTTATGTATACTTACCCTTCAGTTTCATTTAAAATTATTAACTCGTGGCTAATCAACACATGTGCTTAAGGTATTGTGGAATGGAGCTGTAATTGAGTAGTGGAAAGCAAGACCCGGTGTCAGCCATGGAGAGACCAGAGACATTCTCTACCCAGAGTTCAAAGACGCACCCTCTAGATCTGGGCAGGCTGTAAACCTGAGCCTCCATTTACTCCGCATTCCACTCCAATTAATGGATAAAAATCTACCCTGTGATATTTCACCTACCGATTTCCAACTAACTACGTCAACATTGGGAAACATAAAAGGACATCTGGGAAATACATTTTTTTTTTTATGCACTAGGATGGTATCTCAAACGCACCCCATAGCTCTGAGCAACCAGAACACGTTTGCAAGGCTGCGTGCTATAATTTGACTCAGTTTTGCCTCACTGAAGTGATGTTAGCCCTCTAGGTTTTGGAACATACCATCAACCTTTAGCAGAAAACCATCTTTCATCCACTGGAAGACTGCACCCACATGAAGCGCCTCCAGCAACAACTTGAGATCTGAAGTCTCCAGCGCGTGCACCACAAGCCTACGTGGAGCAGGGCAGGAGGGTGCCGATGGCCAAGCGCCACAGCACAACACAGAAAGAACCGCTCTGACCACCCGAGAGCAAACTGTCTCCACGCGAATCTGGAAAACACCACTTCCCTCTCAACTTTAGCTTGTGATACGGTTTTCTTGACACGGATGCGCTGGCACGAGGGCAGTCCAGGCTTTCTGTATAACCAAGTGAACTTGCTAGCACAGGCTATCGGGTCCATCGAGGCAGTAAATCATGCTAACCACCACATTCCTGATATACCTGCGCCTACACCGCGGCTCACGGGCACCTGCCTCCTACCTCCTGCTCACGGAGGCTGAAAACCCTTGGAAGGGAAACTCAGCGCACGACATAGCAACTGACACCAGAAGCTGCTAACCCACAGCAAACGGGGGCCCTATAGCAGGGCACACAGCTCTGCGAGCTCCGGCAGCTCCACATCACAGCAAGGGCTGCCCGCTGCCTCTGCACCCACCTCCCTGGGCCACCATCACCAACATCTCCCTGGGGAGCACATTCACGCTGCTGGTACCTCCTGCTCTCAGGACCGGTCCCACCAAGTGGATCCAAGCCTTTGCAGAAGGGGGGGGGTGTTCAGCCACCCTCTGAACCGAGGGGCACAGCACTGGACGCTTCCAAACCCAGCAATTCCTTGTGTTAGTCTCACACGAGGAAATTAACGCATCACCTTTTACTCCAGGAGTACTTAAAACTCTGTTTTATCTCGTTAATTCCGGGTCAGTTGAGCGCATGTGTGGTATGGATTACACCGACCCTTTTAGAGCTCTCCACATTTTCAACTAAGTAGGGCACTTAACATGAGACACAAGCCAAGCTGCGCACCTCCTGCACACCACGACCAAGCGGCCGGCTTTAACGGGCAGAACCCAGGACAAGCTGCTTTACAAAGCACGACTCTGACGGCACAGAAGAACAAATGTGAAATGAATTATAAACGCCAAATCTGACCCAGTATCGTATTAAATCAATACAGGCGTCTTACAGAAAAGAAAAAAAAAAGGAAGTTGAACTGAAGGGACCGCTGCAAAGCCACCCAACAAATCAGCGGCAGGTTTACAAACGCAGGTATCTAAAGCCAAGTGCTGAAAGAAAAAAAAGGTCTACGCTAAAGATAAAAAAGTTGCCTTACAAAACACAACAGCATTGTCATTTTAAGCACAAAGGAGATGCTTCATCCTTTAAGATCTGAATATAATAACTGCAGACTTGAAATCCAAGCAAGGAGCAACATGCCAACCACCACAACACGCCAGTTTATAAAGTTAATACTGTGATTCACTGGAGATGTTCATTTGCCAGGGCCAGGTCTTTGAAAGTTTTAACCTTCTTCGCTGTCCTATATTTCGGACCCTGGGACACAGATCATCCCATTGCTTTCCCTTCTTTTCACAGATGTCTTGCGTGAGTAAGGGAAGGAGGAAGGGGAAAAAAATTAAAAGTATTTAAGTAAATTCCCTTTCGGATAAGCCTTCTCCCAGATAAAGTTTTCTTTAGGTCAGACGAGCACTCCTGAAGCGAAACCCGGCCCCGCCAGGCCCGGTTCCAGGCGGTGTTATGACAGATGGGGAGCAGACCCCGAGCGGGGCGAGCGCAGAGCCCGGGGAGGCGACCATGTGCTCGGCCCCGCGTCGCCCCGAAAGGGCGTCCGAGAGAGGAAGTTCACACCTCGCACCGACCTGGGGGAACGCCTCGGAGGAGTTCGCTCCTCTCCTCTCCTCTCGCTTCCAGCAGCTTTCTCCTGGGCCATATGTTTTCCCTTGACATCAGCCAAGAATTGCGGAGGAGCCAAACCGCTCCGCCCGCCCCTCCGAGGGCCCGCTCGCAGGCTGGGGACCGGAACCGACCCCCCCCCCCCCATCCCCATC
>WTSP01027377.1:0-34390 GCA_025331215.1 Actenoides lindsayi | reverse complement strand
GGGCCAGAGGAGCCCCAGCAATGCTGGGAGGGCTGGAACCCCTCTGCTGGGAGGCCAGGCTGGGAGAGCTGGGGGGGCTCAGCCTGGAGAGGAGAAGGCTCCGGGGAGAACTTCTGGTGGCCTTTCAGGACTTCAAGGGGCCTGTCAGAAAGATGGGGACAGACTTTACAGTGGGGCCTCTAGTGACAGGACAAGGGGCAGTGGTTTTAAACTGAAAAAGGGTGGATTTAGGCTGGACATAAGGAAGAAATTTTTAATTAGGATGGTGAGATACTGGACCAGGTTGCCCACAGAAGCTGTAGATGCTCTATCCCTGGCAGTGTTCAAGGTAGGCTGGACAGGGCTTAGAACAACTTAGTTTAATTAGAGATGTCTCTGCTTACTACGGAAGGGGGATTGAACTGGATGAACTTTAAAGGTCCCTTCCAACTCAAAACCATTCTGATATGTGATTTTACAGCTTGGCTCTACACTGTACATCACAGCAGGAGCCGCAGAGAGATGCAGACAATTCTCTAATGTCTGTTTTGCGGGGAAAATGTTCTGTGCAAGAATGTTGGGATGAGTTGGGCTGAAAAGAGTATATACATGGGAAATAGCTCTTTTGGGGGGCTGCTGTTTCCAAGTGCCCTGCAGAACTGAGATTGTAAGGATTTTCAGGCAGAAGTGGAAGTTCCAGGCTCCAGGCCAGTGCTCATCTCATGGAAGCTCTTATCCCCACTCAGATGGGTTTCTGTAGCCTGGCTTTTCTAACACCTTTATGCCCCAGCTCAGGTCTGAGGGATCAGCCTGTGCGTGGAGTTCTTCCTTGTTAAGCTTCTGCCCATACTCACCAAAAGTGGAGTCATTTCATGTTGATGTGGTTTTGAGTTTCTGTTGGTTTTGGTTTTTCTCTTTTTTTATTTGATTCTGTTAATTGTCTCACTCAGCAAAGTTCTGGAAGAAAGGATTTGGACCCATCTTTTTCTATACTGGCAATGAAGGTGACATCTGGACTTTTGCTCAGAACTCTGACTTCATATTTGAGCTAGCAGAGGAACAGGAAGCACTTGTGATTTTTGCTGAGCATGTGAGTATTTTAGTCATAATCATAGAACCATAGAATCATAGAACAGTTCTGGCTGGAAGAGACTTTCAAGATCATCAAGTCCAGCCTTATTCCCACCCCATCCAAAACCACTAAACCATGTCCCTAAGCACAACATCTAACCAGCTCTTAAACACCTGCAGGAATGATGACTCCACTAGCTTCCTGGGCGGGCCATTCCAGTGCCTGACAGCCCTTTCTGTGAAAAAAAACTTCCTAATCTCCAGCCTGAACCTCCCTTGGTTCAACTTCAGGCCATTTCCTTTTGTTCTGTCCCTTGTCACCAGGGAGAACAGACCAGCTCCTGCCTCGCTACACCTTCCCTTCAGGTAGCTGTAGAGGGCAATAAAGTCTCCCCTCAGCCTTCTTTTCTGAAAGCTAAACAGCCCCAGATCCTTCAGCCTTTCCTCATAAGACAATAATGCATACTGTAAAGTCTTCTTCTTTTCAGTATTACAGAACTCAGCTTTCTGCAGGACTGAAAAAATACCTCTTGCCGTGAAGCTGAGGTACACTTGATGTAAGGTTTATGGTGGCAGCTCTTCTACATGGTTAAGTAATAACCATGGCTTCTGGATCTTTTTTTACTGTGCCTACCAGCATACAGACTACTGTTTCAGTAAAACCTATGTATTTGGTTTAGACCAGTGCTTTTGTAAATAGTATTCACAGGCCCTGTACTCCACACGAGACCAGAGAGTTATTTGGTTTGAATAATGTTTAATCTTACTAGCCTGCAAAGTCCCAAGCCAGCCTTTTCCACACCACTCTATTAAATCTACTATTCCTCAAGTTAAGCATGATTACCCTGTTCCTTTTTCCAGTGGGGGATTTCAGGAGAGACATATGCTGAGTGCCTACTTGGCACCCACTGAAGTAGCTCATCCATCCTCTGCAGGATACATTCTGAAGGTCTCTATTTATCTGATGCAGGAGACAAGGCACTTCCTCAGTTATGAACAAGTTAGAGGACACCATGTGCTCTGTTACCATTTCCCATTTGTGCTCTGTTACCATTTCCCATTTGTGCCCGCTGTTCTTTAGTGAGAACCAGCTCTATAATGACACCAGCACTTCCCCAGCATCTCTCTCTCCTTTCAGAGGTACTATGGGAAGTCTCTTCCATTCGGACTTGAGTCAACACAGCCAAAGAAGACAAGCCTGCTTACTGTGGAACAAGCCCTCGCAGACTATGCAGTGCTAATTACTGAGCTTAAGCAGCAGTATGGTGCTGCAGACTGTCCTGTCATTGCATTTGGAGGCAGGTAAAGGTTGTGTGTGCTCCTTCCCTTCCCTCTGTCCTTTCACAGCCACAGTCATGCTATTCTTGTAGATCTATTTGGCTCTCAAGCAAGCTGTAAAGGCAGAGCTTTAAGCTGTCCAATAGAGAGCAGATATACCCCTGCTCCCAAGAGCACATCACTCCATCAAGAACTAGTTTTGGTTTGTGATTGCTTTGGACAAACTCAAGACTGGATGTTTCTAGACATCTTCAATATATGAGTTGGTCAGAACTGCAGAAAGTGGGAAATTCCTCCTGCAGAGCCTTTTACATTGGAAATACAGAGAACTAATATATGGTAAAATATTCTTTCCAGAGGCCACCCAGCTTTTTATTAAACATAGCCTCTTCAACAGCACCAAGACATTTTCATTGTAGGCTTCTTTATTCTGAAGCTTGGTTTCTCCTGGCCTAGCAGAAATCCTTCCCTGCAGTGCTTGCTCTGTTGCAGCTCAGGGCTGTGTTGATGGGATGTCCTTGTCTCTTGAATGGCTCCCCATGCTTATAGGGGGATGCTTCCCTTTAAAAGGCTTCCACCAAGTACACGCCTTCTAATTCCATTGCAGGGAGCTAACTGATCCTATCAATATGGAGAAGAAAAACTCTCTAAGACTCATTTTGGAGTTTTAGAAGTGCAGCACTCTTTATTGCAGTGCCAGCTGCACAGGGGATAGTTCCACCCAGCGTGCACATCGTACAGGATTCTCCACACTATGTTGATATACAAAATTAACAGAATTGGTAATTCACTGAACCCACCCCCCTTATAGTGATTGGTTAGTAATTTACATACAATTATAATATTGCTGACTCTATACTTCCACTACTGCACATGCTTTAAGGGCCCAAAACCCTGGGCCAGGGTCTTTTTGACCTATGGGCATGAATTTTAGTATTGTAATGAAGGTAGTTCAGCTAAAGGTTACATGAGCCTTTAGTTCTCCAGCCAAGTTAGCAGTGTACAACTGATTCATGTCTTCAAGGCCTAGTGGCTCTGGGATGTTCCTGCTAAAAGCTAACAAGTAGGTATGTAGCTCATTGAAAACAGCCTTCTAAGGCGTAATGGAATGATTTTCTTAGCAATTATTGTCACAGGCCTTGAACATCAGCTTCTGCCTTACAGGGATGTTGTGCAATCAGCCCGTACTTTTGCTCCTTATTTTCAAGGCCCTGCTTGAGTAATTGTCTCTAGGCCACACTCTTCCATAATCTTAGTTCCTTCTTTACATGGCTTGTGACAGTTACTGTATTTCGAGACTTTAGCTATTCACTAAGTGTTGTTTTAGAGCAGGCAGCAAGCTAACAAGCTTTTGACCTGACAGTTTTCATTAAGCTTCCAGCTCACTGTGGTGGTGACCGGGCTGTTGTTCTCAGGGGTGTTCACACTGTGACTGTCAGGCCAGTAGCCACTGTAAAAAGGTCCAGGGGCTGTCCTGGGGTGGGGAGGTGGGAGGGATTCAGCAAACCCTGCTTCTTGGGCTGCACATTAGACTACAGCTCTGTGAGTGTAAATCAGTCTGCAGCAGCCCTGAACAGCACTAAACCTACGTGAAGAATACTGCAATACAGCAGTGTTGGAGCAGCACAGCATTTCCCACGGGAAGGAAAAAAAGCCTTCTTCTGTTGCTTATACCTTTGCCAAACTTTAACCTGAAGCTAGTCATGGCAGGTTTCAGCTAATGCCCATTTCCAAGGCCAAGGTTAGAGAAATGCACGTGGGTGATATGGGAGTGGTATTTACTGCAACCACTTGAGGTGGTGGGGGAGGGAGGCTTGAGTACCTGTAAGCTTGGAGTCAGACAGGGTGTTACTTGCATGTTGGGGATGCCCCAGGAACGACCTCTGAGTAACTCCACAAACATCAGCATATGAATAACTCATCACCTTGGGTATATCTAGCAACCCTTGATGTATCTGCAGATTGTGGGCCTGCCACTGAAGCTGGCAAGGTGGCTTTGAGTTTGTGGTATTTGTTAATGTCTCCCCTTCCCTATGTCTGTGCTGATCATCTATGCAGCTGGTTTTTGGGTGCCCAGGGAGAATGCTCTCCACTCTTCAGCACTAGGGAGTGCTGCGTATTCTGTAGTGTTCAGGGGCAGCCTTTGCTAAGACCCCAGCTAGTCTTTATAATCTTGTATGCAAAATGTGTCTCCTTCCTCCACTGAGCAGTGACAGCTTCACTTGAGCCACACTTGGTTCTGCACTGAAGCTGAAGAACACACTCAAGATGGCACAGAGTTAAATATTGAGGCAGGATTTACATTGGGCTACAGAAGCAAATTGGGCTGCTGTGTTCCCACTGCAGTTGCTGTGAGTGTTTGGGGAAAGGCAAAGAACACACTGTGTGCTGCTCATGGACCATAACTGGATCTTATTTTATATGAGGGTGGCATCTACTAAGTATCCATAAGTTTCTTGTTGCCTTGAGTTAGGTGAGCCAGTGAATGCTGGCCTGAACTTGTGAGTTACTATGTTATAAGCTGTCTCTTAAAGGACATAACCCTTTTTTTTATGTCTCTTTTTCTGTGTGTGTGTGTTATGTTTTGTTGTAACTCCTGTGGCAGCTATGGAGGAATGCTGAGTGCTTACATGAGGATGAAATACCCAAACATTGTGGCTGGAGCATTAGCTGCCAGTGCTCCTCTGTTGTCTGTGGCTGGCCTTGGAGACCCCACCCAGTTCTTTAGAGATGTAACAGCAGTAAGTAGCATCTCTTTTCAGGAGCATTATTTTCTTCTTTTAAGAAGGCTGGATTTTTTTTTTCTTTTCCATGTGTTTAAACAGAGATTTGTCTTCACAGTATCTGTGCTGGCCAGGAAATGCAATTAAATGGCAACCCACAAGGAAAAGCAGGAGCATTGCCTTAGCTATGGCAGCCCAGAGGCCAAAGGTGCTGCTCTGATGAGCAGTACAACTCAGTTCCTTTAGTGCCACCAGGGATTCATCTTCCCATTTCTATTGACTTGACCATAATGCAGCCTGCAAATTTTCCTTTCTGCCTGGCTGAACACCTTTTGGATAATTTATTCTTACAATCCTCTCCCAAAACTCTGTATTTTGTATTTATATCAGTGATTCATAGCAGCTCTTTAGTCCTAAGATGGTTGCATTTCAATGAAGAGCTTCATTTCATTAACTAAAAATACAGAAGGAGTCCTGGGTTCACTTAAACCCAACATTTAAATATGGCTTTCACCTTTTGAAGACATAGGACCCATAGGAAGGTGGTTAGAGACAACTTACATTTAGTTTATAGAGAAAGAAACGTATGACCTAGTAGTACTGAAATATTGTGATGGTGCCTGTTTTGCCTCTTTTGGCATGAATTTGTAGGTCTGGGTGATGCAGGTGGCTTTGCATGAGCTACTCATGTGTGAAACTCATAGAATCATTAAGGTTGGAAGAGACCTCCAAGATCATCAAGTCCAACCTCCTGCCCAACACCTCCATGACCACTAGACCATGTCCTGAAGCACAACATCCACCCCTTTTTTGAACACCTCCAGGGATGGTGACTCCATCACTTCCCTGGGCAGCCTGTTCCAACGCTTAACTACTCTTTCAGTAAAGAAATTCTTCCTAATATCTGATCTGAACTCCCCCTGGCACAACTTGTGTCCATTTCCTCTTGTCCTGTTGTTAGTTACTTGGGAGAAGAGGCCAACACCAGCCTCCCTCCAATCTCCTTTCAGGCAGCTGTAGAGGGCGAGGAAGTCTCCCCTGAGACCTCTCCAGACTAAACAACCCCAGCTCCCTCAGATGCTCCTCATAACAGATGTTCTCCAGACCTCTCACCAGCTTCGTTGCCCTTCTCTGGACTCGCTCCAGCACCTCAATGTGGTGCTGGCAACTTGGCCTTGTTCAACCTCATAGACTGGCCTTAGCCTGTTGATCCAACCTGTCCAGCTCTCTCTGGGGAGCCTACCCTCAGGCAGATCGACACTCCCACCCAATTTGGTGTCATCTGCAAACTTACTGAGGGTGCTCTTACTGTTATGAAACCCTTAACTGAATGCAGAGACTTACAGGACAAATAGCATTGGCAGTAAAGTGTAAAGAAGAGACTATTGCATGCAAATAACCACAGCAGCATGTGAAACTCTTAAGTTTATAAGAGAATAAAAGACATCTGGTCTTAAAATTAAACATTTTAAAATAAAAAAAAAATATAATAGGGATTCTTCCCTGCTTGGTAATTCCTTCTCAGAAGCTCTGTTCAGCTGATAGCTCTGTCTTGCTTCAGTTGTGACTATACTGTGAGTCATTACACACCCTTGAAATTAGGGCTTTGATCTTTTCATGTGAAAAACCTTTCTAATTAATTTTAAAATAAATTCTCTCTGCAGCAGTAAGCCAGCCTCTGGGCTGAGATCCTCAGCAAGCACTTTGTGTCATTTTCAAAGGAATTCCTTCCACCTTGATTTTGTTTGTATAAAAGTAATCTGTCCATCTGAATTCAGCTGTCCTTGGTGATGGAACATCCTTGAGAGCTGTTAACACCACTGAAAGCACATACCTTCCATGCACCATTGCGGGAGCGCTCTCGTCCCTGGAGTCAGAGTGCATTGTCTCAAAGCAGCTTTCTCTATGGCTTTGTGCTGAGCTTTTCCAGCTCGCTTTGTAAGCCTCCAGCTCACAGGGGAAGTGAGCAAAGGGCAGAATGTTGATTTTGCATAAGGCATTTGCATAAGAGGAGGTTATATATGCACCTGCCCTGCCTGCAGCCCAGAAAGCCCCTGTGTGAACACTACACACAGAGCCACATGCCTGCTTCCCAAAGGGTTCTTGCTGCAGGGGCTCTTTGGGCTGTCAGTTTAGGTCAGATTAGATATCTGAGTGAGATGTGATTTGAAAGAGTAGAACGGACAGGCTGGAGAGGGAACAGCTTTCCTTGGAGTGGCTGTAATCCCTCCTGCCTCTGCTTCTGCAACAAACCATTCCCAGGTTCTTGGGGGTCTGCAGGGGAGAGCTGGGATGGTTGGTGGTTCCCCAGCATACCAGGCAGCACGCTGCAGCCATCCAGTATTGCCTGGTGAGGAGCTCAGCCCTCACGGCAGCCAGAGCAGGCCTGCTCCTCTGTCCAGGCCAATCCATCTTCACACTCCAGTTAGAGTACATGCAGATCAATAAGCACATCAAGAAGATTTGGAACCTCAAAAGGGATGCCAGGTAAACTGTGGAAAACTGCACGGTGATTTCTCCAAGCATAACTAGCAGAGAAAGGCAGAGTTAGGAATAAAATAAAGGTTCCAAATGTATTATTAGTTGAAGCTGGGTCTTTGCAACAAAAATGCTTAGCTAGCAATTTGTGATTACTTAACCATTGCTCTAGCAAGGTAAAAGGACCTTAAAACAGCTCTAATAATTCCTATTTATCCAAAGCTCTGGTTGTCGGCAGATCTCAAACTTCTTTACAAGCTCACAGAAGAGAAACAGTATGGGTGGTTGCTAGAGCCTTCAGTGACAGAAACAACTTCTTCCACCAGCCTAACTGGCCACAGCTCTTCAAACGTACCTTAAAGTGCTTTCTCAGGCTCAGTAGTGTTTTTCTCAAGAAAGAGGACATGGCCTTCTTGGTCATTGGGCAGGTCACTGGCGGGCTTAAGAAGAAAAGCAAGTGTCCTCTGCCCCCCATGCGTAACTGACTTCTCCCTGTCTCCTCATAGATACAACACAACTGGAAGAACTCTACTGTGTATTAAAAATAATACAAACCAAAAACAAACAAAACAAAAAGCCCCCCACAAAAGCCAGCAAAAAAACCCCAAACCAAACCAACAACTTTTAGGCCTAGCAGCTTGGCACCCTCTTCCCACCTCCTGGCCAAGGCACATGTCTGCTCTCACTGCTTCGGTCTAATGGCTCCACTAAGTGCAAAGTGTTTTGTCTTAACAGCTCATTCCAGTGAGGGACCTGGTGAAAGAGTTGCTGCTTGGTGTGAGCTGTGTGGACTGTTGACTGCTTCTGGGACATGCTGACTGTCTGGAGGATAAGGCAGAAGCACTGGTGTCAGTGGGCCAGTAAGCCCTGTCATCTCCCTGTACAGTTCTTCCCAGTTCAGCCTCCACTCATATCTCCTCGGTGCCACCATAATCCTGTGTGCCTTCTGTCCCTTCAGGATTTTCAGCAGTCCAGCCCAGGCTGTGTCACAGCAGTCCGCAAAGCCTTCCAGCAGATCAAGGATCTGTTCCTGAGTGGAGGTAAGGAGAGCGAGCCGGGCAGATGGCTTCCCAAGGGCAGCCAGCAGGCAGTCCTAGCCAGGTGAAGGAAGGTTGGTTTGGTTGCACTTCAGTTAGGTCTTCAACTGGTTCAGCTCAATCAGTGCAAATGCTCAGCTGGTCACCTCTTTCTGCGTGCACAATTGACTTTTGATTTAATGACCAGTTTCAGTCAGCATTAAAATTAGTAACCAGCACCAAAATGAAAACCTCTATGTGGAGGCTCGCACAGTGTTAATGAAACCATCTTTTCTGCACCAAAGTGCAAAAACACCTGAAGGTGCAAAACACCTCCATTGTATGTGCTAAAGCCACACAATGAGAACTGTGCAGGTGGGGAACATTCCGGCGTGGCCTGGCTCACTGGACATATCTGAGAAATATTTGGTAGGCAATCTAGGTCTTAAAGCAGCTGTCACCATCTCTTTCATCTCCAGCCTTGCACAGTTAGCTCAGCACAGAGACTGGTGAAGATCTCTGCAATGTGTCCCAAGGAGGCCAGACCAGATACGATGGGCCAGTGCAGCATCTCCTGGGAGCCCTGCATGGTGCTGGAACAGCTGTGGTGGGTTCTTGGTCTGCCTCAAGGATTGGCTTGGTCTGTGCTGCTGCACGTCAGATGGTGTGCCTCCAACGGCTGCTGTCACTGCCTCGCTGCCCAGGCTGCTCCTGGAATTGCCCAGAGGAGCTGGGGGTCCAAAACCACATTTAACCTTGCATCACAGCAGGCAAAATGTTACGATTAAATAGCCAGAGTCCTCGAGGTTTGCCTGGGGCCATGCTTTCTGCAGTGGGGTTAATAAGGTGGTTATATTTAAGGCTTAAGCTCTCGAGTGTCAAGAGGCATGTCCCAGGCCTTGGGTTTCCAAGTAAAGACAAGTCAGGCTCCAGCTGGCAGCTTGTAGAGTATGATGGGAACAGACAGGAACTGTGACTCCAGAACGTGAAGGATGAAAATTAAGGGAGCAGCTTTCCCCAAATGCAAGTGTATATGAGTGCACCTTGAAGGAATCTCTTCAGAGGTGGGTCTCCTGACTCCAGCTGACCCCTCTGCATACCAGTGAAGTTTGGTGGCATCTCTCATGAGTCCTTTGTGACTTTGTGAGGAGTATTCTCATTTGTCAGTTGCTGCAAATGCATCCAACTTCCAAGAAGCTCTTTAAAAAAAAATATATATTTTTCCAGATGTTTCTTCCAGCTGTTGAATCCCACTGGGACCTGTATGCTGCACGTGAGAGCTTGTGGGACAGCCTGCCCTGCAGGGCTCAGCAGGCTCTGGGGAGAGGGAGGCAGCCAGGCAGATCACTGGCTCGGACGGGCTCTTGCCAAGCTGCTCTTCTCACTGGGCCAGCTGGGACTGCTCCTGTCCTCTGGGCTCCCCAGGAGTGTTGGTGGCTCTGCAAGGGACAGAGCACAAGCCTGTGGGGCTGCACAGGAAGGCTGTGCCTGAACATCCACATGTGTGTAAATTTATATGTAATGTGCCCTTCCCCGTAGAAACCTCATCTGTGTGTCAACAGCATCTCCTTACTCCTGAGTGAAACAACATGCTGAAGCCTACTATCATTTTCCTCTGCTGAAGTTTGTGTCTTTCGTTTTCCTTCCTCTTGCAGCCTATGATGAAATCAGCAGCAAGATGGCTACGTGCAATAAGATCTCTACCAAGGCGGATATTTATCAGCTTTTTGGGTTTGCTAGAAATGCCTTTACCATGATGGCCATGATGGACTACCCTTACAAAACTGATTTCATGGGTCATCTCCCTGCGAATCCAGTGAAGGTGAGTACCACGTGGGTGAGAGGCAGGGTTGCAGATCAGTGCAGTGACTGGGGTGCAGGGGGCTGCACAGCCTGGGACACTGTCAGCCACCCACCACTGGTGCTGGTGACGGGGAGAGGTACTGGTGGGTGTAGCAGCTCTTCCACTCTGACAGTAACTCTACATGTCTTAAACTTTACTGTGACTGTGACTGTGACTGCTGTATTGGAAATGCTTTGCCATATGGCTCATTGGGGAGGGCTTACTGGAGCCACTCCTACACTGCTCTGCCTTTATCTTGGACACAAAGGCCAGTGCAAGCCTGTTGATTTCAGCTTTTAAACACCAAAAAAAAACCCCAGAAAAGCAGCTTTGTTGTAGCCACCTCAACACACTTCCGTAGGTGATTTTTTTCCCTGGTGGGTAGGGAGGGAGATCTGAAAATCAGGCTTAGTTCTAAGTATTGCCCAGGGAGGTGACATACATCAGAGTATAATGCGGAGAAAAGTCTGCTGCTGTGGGGACTGGAAAGCCTGTAAACTATCGAGAGAGCAGAGATGGTAACATATGGGAAAGGGGCCAGGTTCTCAGGGGGCTACAAAGATTTTTCAGTCACCAGCTGCTTTTGAAAGGTCCCAGTTTTGACCCCAGATCACCAGTTGCTGTTGCAATTCTTAGTTTCTTCTGGTGCACTGTGAGCCTCATCCTGCTTTTCTCTGCTGCGCTCAGCACGCTGTGCCAAGGGGACTTTATTTGCCTCTGGCCTTGCAGCATTTCTGTTTGGAGTCCTACCTGGAGCGGAATGCACGCTGTGCCAGAGGTGACACAGGCTACACGGGACCCGACTCGGGAGATGCTGTCTGTGGCTCCACTGGGCATCCAGTTCCCTTCTAGGGTCTGTTTAACAACCTGTAAAATGGAAATAATTATCCTATCCTCCCTTGAGAAAGACGTTAAAATATTCTGATTGTAGGAGGAGGGAACTGTTGGTCATCACTGTGGCCTCTGCACAGCCGCTTAACTTGGTAGAGGAACTGTTTGTCCTTGCCCTGTCTCCTTGTTTCTATGTATCATGTTGCTAGAAGGGAGGGGAAAAAAAAGAAACCCTGCTTAGGCCTTCTGCAGGGAGAGACTAACTGTCCTGTCTGCAATTTGCCTGTAATGTGTCTCATCCAGGTTGGCTGTGAACAAGTCCTTGCCCACACAGACCCAATTCAAGGCCTGGCTGCTCTTGTCGGTGAGTTAATGGTATCAGTTTGGTCTTTAATTCATGCCCTCCTGCTAGAAGCACATGGAAGTAGAGCTGTTGTGTGGTTGGGTAGATTGTGTTTGTCCTTCAGGATGTCCCACGGTGGCCCGTAGGTTCATTCTCTCTCCTTCCCAAACTTATCCTCATGGGGTTTTTCAGCTTTTGCAGCCCTTTAGGCTGTTGACTATCCATGAGATGTGGGCTGCTAAGGCACTTGGTTCCTTTCTAAAAGTTTACCCACCTGCTCAAGCAGTCACAGGTTCAAGGCACATTCACTGAACAAAGCTTTCAGATCAGCTTGTTGAGGACAAGGTTGTCATCTCAGTGCCCTATGGTCTTAATCCAGTGGGAAGACAATCTTAACTACAGAAAGGATATTTATCTCTGTGAATAGTCAGCCAGCAGTCTTGTAAGGAAATTATAAGAGGTGGAATTCAAGGTTCTTTTAAAGACTTTCTCATAAAATCTCTTAAGTTGCTCATTAAAAATAAGTTCTGCCTTGGTCATTATTCAAAAAAACAGGTTCTGAAGTAAAACTGTTGATTTAAAGACTTCTTATGGGTTTAATGCAGCTTAGTAGTCTCGGGAACTAATTCTCTTTTTTTGCACCAATTACTAATCACTGGTAAAGATGTTTGGTTGGCAACTAAGAGAGTTGTTATATTACTAATGTCTTGACAAACACTGTCAAATCTGTTTGATGTATTAACATCCTACTTCTTTTCTGAGGCAGAGTGGGACTCTTGTTTCTCTGTGAGTGAGCTGAGGGTGGATTTCTTCCTCCTGCCCACAGGGGAGCCCTTTGCTCCTCTCCCTGTCTCACCACCTGCATTCACTTGGGACAGTTTAATCATGCAAGAGGCATGATCCACCAGAGCTTTAGGCAGGGGACTGGCTTTCTTCCATACCTGCCTCTCTGTGTCATACAGGAAAACACTGTTGTCTTTCTGCATATGCTGCAGTGAGCCACCTCCTGCGAGGTAGAGCGTAGTGTCGTGGGCTGCGATGCTGAACTGGCAGCAGGGGAACGGGGGCAGCGTCAGCGTTGTCCACTGATTGCTTCCAGGACAGTAACACTCGGTCTCGTTGACATGAATCCACTCCTCCGCCTACAAAGAGCCAGATGAATATTCACCCAACATAGCATGCTGTGAGTGAGCATCACTGTCACCTCAGGCTCACTTAGTTACTTGATAAAGGAAACCAGTGTCTCAACATCTATTTGAATACCATGGGGCCAGATTTTTGATCCATGTTTAGCAGTCAGAGCCTCAAAAGAAACTGAGTAAAATACCAGACTGGCACAGCTTCACAGAGTCACAGGGTGGTAGGAGTTGGAAGGGACCTCTGGAGATCATCTCAGCAAACCCCCTGCTAAAGCAGGATTACCTGGGGCAGGTTGCCCAGGATGGCATCCAGGCAGGTGTTTCAAAGTCTCCAGAGAAGGAGACTGGGCAGCCTGTTCCAGGCTCCATCACCCTCAAAGTAAAGAAGTTTCTCCTCATGTTCAGGTGGAACTTGCTGTGTTCTAGTTTGTACCCATTGCCCCTTGTCCTGTCACTGGGCATCACTGACAAGAGTCTGACTCCATTCTCTTTCCCCTCATGGGCCCTTTAGCTCTTGATCAGCATTGATCAGATCCCCTCTCAGCCTTCTCCAGGCTAACCAGCCCCAGGGATCTCAGCTGTTCCTGGGCACAGAGATGCTCCTCAGCATCTTCGCAGCCTCCACTGGACTCTCTCCAGCAGTTCCTTGTCTCTCTTGAACTGGGGAGCCCAGAACTGGATGCAATACTCCAGAGGTGGCTGTACTAGGGCAGAGTAGAGAGGGAGGAGAACCTCCCTCAGCCTGCTGGCCACACTCTTCTGAACACACCCCAGGAGACCAATGGCCTTTGTGACCCTGAGGGCCCATTGCTGGCTCATGGTGAACTTGTGGTTGCCCAGGACTCCCAGGCCCTTCTCTGCAGAGCTGCTTTCCAACACCGGGACTGGTGCAGGGGGTAATTCCTCCCCAGGTGCAGGACCCTACACTTGTTCTTGTTGAACTTCATGAGATTCCTCTCCGCCCAACTCTCCAGCCTGTCCAGATCTCGCTGAATGGCAGAGCAGCCTCTGGTGCTTATTGGCCTGGCCTGGAACTGTGCCAGTCCACGAAGAGACCAAAAAGAATGAAGTTACTCGTCAGCCTGTTGGAATGAAACAGTCAGAGCCTAGCAATACCTCTTTTTGGATCAGATTTGGGACTGAGAGAGCCAATGAACTTACTCCTTTTAGTGTCCTTCCTCCAATGCAAAAGATTTTGTCCCTGACTGTAGCCATCCCATGATCACAGCGGGTAAATGCCATGGCACTGTTGTTAATCCAGCGTCGGAGGCGAGGGAGGTAGCTGTAAGTGTCTCGTAAGGTTTTACCCCCAGAGAAGCCCCCTAGAAGGAAAACAGAAGTCATGAAAATCTTTCCACCGTCCTCTCTGACATCTGGCGAACCTTCTGCAATCACTGGCAAAGCCGATTATATTTCTTTAAAATACTTATGAAGCTCAGGTTTAAAATTTCACACCATTCTGCAGAGCTGATGCAGTGTGAAATTTAAAACCTGAGCTGCTTAAGTATTTTAAAGAGGAAAAAAACCAACCAAACCAAAACCACACACCACTTCCAGCTCTTTCTGGAAATTGTTTTCTACAAAAGAGTTTTGAATGAAGCTCGTGGGGTATTTCAAATGTAGCCAGGAACAGCTTTAGTGAGGGATTCTGCTTCCAGCACATGCAGTCACAGAATGGTGGTTTGAAGGAAGTGTTCAGAACTCCTAATTTCCATTCTTCAAAGATCAAAGCCAGTCTGCCAATGCTGTTGGCATTTTTTTCTCTTTATTAGGAACTTACTTGTGTATTTCAGAGGTGCGTTGTACAAAGCTTGTGCAGGAAGGAAAGTTCTGCTATGAGAAGGGTAAATGCCTCTCCAGCTTCCTGCCTGTTGAATTCCAGCCTGCACAGGGTCTTTGCAAACAAGGAAGATGGTATCTCAGGTTGGCCATAAGCCCCAGCTCACCTGGGCATGAACACTTTGTCTGCACCGAGCTTGTGTTTAAATCTTGTACTAAAGTCATGCTCTTAATTTCCCAGTTTGCTTTGCCAGGGCTGCAGTCTGGCCAAACCCTCAGAAGGACCTGGATGCTACAGGCAGGCAGCACTCAAGGGGTGTAGCCTGGATCACTAGGGTCTGTTTGAAGCTCTGTGAGGCAATTTTGTCCTTGTTCTTTGGTAGGAATTGAGACCAAAAGAGGGTAAATGAGCTGCCTGTGACACCGTGGGCCGACTGAGTCAAAGCAGACTTGAACCTGAGTGTCAGCCCCCAGCTGAACCACCCTCCCCCTGTGCTGCCAGGGCGGGAGCCCTGCTGGCATTGGGGCGCATGTCTGGGTAGCAGAGCCCGGGTGCTGCCATCCCTGCCCGTTGGGCCTCGGGTGTACAGCGCATTCCAGAGAAGTGCCCTTCATTGCAGCTGTGCCATTGAACTCAGCCTGGACTGGATCAGCACAGTGGTCCCAGATGGTCTAGTTTTTGAAGCTTGCAATGATGGCAGACTGGCTCAGGACTTTAAAACTGCAGAGGCAATAACACAACACAGTGCTTTTCCTAGGACAAATCTGAGGTTCTCTTTCAAGGCCAAATCAGTAGCTGCAAAACCTAAAGATCCTACAACAGTTTCCTGAAGTGTTTAAAGCCGTGCTGCTTTGTTATTAAACATTCTGAGCAATCTACCAAAGATCCCTCTAAAGACTGAGGATCCCTTGTAGGGCAAGAGCTGTAAAGGCTCAGAGGGTAAGGGCCTGCTTTAGACTTCTTTTTGTACAGACTGCCAAAGCAGCTCGGTAGGGTCAGTCCCACATCATCTGTTCAGATTACTAGCAGGGTTTAATCCCATCCCCAGCACTACAGCAGCATGCTTCTGGTTCAAGTTTTCAGACAGCAGAGCTTTGGGATTTGGCCAGATTTGCAAGGTCAAAGGTGAACAGAGATCTGGATTGCAAGCAGATGATGTCACCTTTCATGTCTTGGAAAGAAGGTAATTCCTGCCATTCAGGAGGGCAGTGAGGCCATGCAAACCCAGCAGGAAAGGGACACTGGAGCCGTGGGTGTTACTGCTGTGGGTGCAGGTTTAGGCTGTGACGTTAAGATACAGTAAAAATCAACAAAACTAGATGAAAATATACTGCCTTCTGCTAGCTCTATCACCTGAGATATAGAGGATTCCCTTGTGGGTTGTGCCTGCATGGTCAGCGATAGGGGTGGGAAAAGGAGCTGCAAACTCCCACTTGTTGTCAGCAGGCTGGTACAGTTCCACGGTGCGGGTGAGGGTCCCCAGCAGCGTCCCACCACCCACGGCAAGGATGCAGTCAGACAGCACATCTGCGTGGAAGCGCGTCCGCCTCTCCAGCATGCTGGCAACCTGCAGCCAGGAAGTGGTGCGGGGATCAAACCGGAAAACCTAGGATCACAGCAGGGGGGTGATGGTTAGCAGAAGGGGCATGACTGGCTTGCTTCTCTTGTGACTTTAAGAACTAGCATTTTCCCTGGACTGAGGAAGGTTTTACACTCAGATCTGGACAGGCTCAGCTTCCAGTGCCAGCCAGCTGATACAGCAGTACCTCCCCAGTGAAGCTGGAGGCTCAGTTATGGCCTTTCTGCAGGTCTGGGGGGGGTCTAGAAACAGGTTGTGCTCTTAGCTTGCAGCAAGCAGGAGGTAAAGCACGTTGGTTGAATGAAATACCTTTGTTTCAAACACCAACTAGCATGTGTCAACTGAAAACTGTTTCAGTGAAATTTAAACAAGCACATTTTGCATCTCTGCTCCTGTTTGAGTGTTGAAGTAAAGAAAGCAGCTGAGCTTTAGCCAGTGCTTTTACCCAAGAAAGGGCAGGAGTGGCTTCTTCTCCCCTTGTTCCTGGTGACATCACCACAGGGGCACAGCACCTCTGCTATGGCTGGGCTTCCATTCAGCTCTTGTTCATCAGTAAATACCTTCCCAGGTTTGTTTTGTCAGTCCTGGTTAAAAAGCCCGGGTCACTGAGCAAGGGCAGTATCTGCAGAACCACATGCAGTGAGTGCTGGGCTTAGGCTGTGGCACAGCAGCCAGTGCTGTGGCCCTGCTGCTTCAGCATCCTCCCCTGCCCTGCTGCCGAGCTGCCTCCCGCCTTCGAGGCAGTGGCAGAGTTGCCGTTTGCAGTGGCACTGTCGAACTAAGTACAGTGCTGAAGTAAATCCCCTGGGAGCGTGGGAAAGACAAACACACTCTTTTTTCTTGCATGCTTACTGAAGTCATCTAGGAAAACATAAAATCCTGCACAAGTCTTTTTACTCTCCAGGAAGAAAGGGAAGATCCTGGGAGCCAAAGCAGATTTGCCTTTCAAGGGCAGAACCAAGGGAAGAGCAGTTCTGCGGCGAAGCGATCGGCTTCAACCGCGCTTCCCCAGCGCAAGTCCTGTGGCTGCACCAGGGCAGAGGGGGAGCGTCCGTGGGGTTGCTTGACTGGCTGACGTGGACCTGGCTGAACCTGTGCTGTGCAGGTTGTCTGCAGCTTAGGATGACAATTTACAGTAGGAGCAGGGGGGGACCAGGGCAGGACCTGATTGCTTCCCAGAGTTTGGAAGCTGCATTCCCAAGGGCTTTCAGTACTCCACAGAGCACTAAGAAATATGTAGAGGTGAGAGATTTGTGGTAGGCAAGAGGAGTGACTCCCTCCCATCCTCGCTTAACCATTTCTCCAAGGCTAAGGGTTTCTTGTGTCTTACCTCACTTGATGGCTGCTTTCCCATGGGATCGAATTTGGACTGTCCCCCGATGACAAAGAGGAAGTCGTTGATGATGGCAATGCAGTGGTTGTACACTGGCACACAGAGATCCCCGACCTTGTTCCAGGAGCTGCAGCTCTGGTCTGCAGCCCACATCTCTCTGCACACGCAGTTGTTGGCAGCTCTGCCACCAGCTACAAGTAGCACGGTGGAACCGGAGCGAAGGCTGGTGCTGGGGGTCTGCAGGACTGGCTGAGCATACAGCTGGGAGTGGTAATTCAGAGCCTCCTGCAGGTACCTGTGGCAGCCTGAATCCAGCCTCAGAAGAGGCATTTCCTGGACGTATTGCCGCAGCTCCTGTAAGGGAATGAGGGGGAATCTTATGCGCTTTAGAATATCCGCCCCGTCTTTCAGCCGCGTGCGGTCGTGCTGTAGCCAGCTCACAGCAGCTCTGAACAGCTCCAGCTCGCTGCGTCCCTCCGTGTCCGTCCTGTCTAAAATTTCACAAAGGGTTGCTCGGTCCAGGTCTCTCAAGCACTGAGGATAAGCCAGGAGCTGTTTGTAGTGCTGTCCCACGTAGCCCATGGCTTTCCGTCTCAGCTCTGCTGGGCCAAGTCTTTTAGCAATGTTAAGGACATCCGTGCAATTCTCACAGGTCAAGCAACCCTCCAGAAAGCGAAAGCACAGCTTGATCACCTCCCGAACCAGGAGGGTTTCTGCGGCTTTGAAGGTCTCCTCAATATTCTGTAATGAGAGATCTAATCTGTTGGAGTAAATGAAGTTGAGCACATTCTTCAGCCCAGCAGAACTGACAGCTTTCAGCCGGACATTATCATCCGGGCTCCCCGCTCTTGTCAGGTTTCTGACAAACAGGATCTTGAAGTAATTACTTGCTGATGCTAAAATGATCTTGTGGGCTGGAAAACAAACTCCTTCTGCCTCCAGTGTCACATCGCACAGAGCGCTCTGTGAGCGAAGGCCGCTGAGCCCTTCCAGGAGTTTCTCTGGGTAGGCGTCCGATGCGAGGCTGGCTGTGCTGGCCCGCGAGCCGAGCGGCATCGCTCCCGCCCGCGCAGCCCCGCAGCGGCCCTGGGGCGCTTTGCCGCACGCTCACCGTGTCTCCCGGGCGGTCTACTGCAGCCCGACCGGTGGTTTCATGTGTCAAGGGAGCCAAGGCTGTGCTGCCCCTGCCGCAGAGCCGCCCGGAAGGCAGTAGCTGCAGCAGCCTCCCTCCTCAATGGCCTCTGCCTGGTGCTTTGCAGGCCCAGGGTGCCATGGGCCTTGCAGAGCTGCGTGGGGCCGCTTGCGAGTGGAGCTGTTGGTGCAAGTTATTGCACAAAACTAAGCGTTTGTGGGTTTTGCCTGTGGGCTGTGACACTGGCAGCAGTGAATGGCCACTGGTGTAGCTGCATTCCTCCTCCTCGCTATCTGGTAACTACCCATCCACACAAAACCCAGCTCATTCTTCAGCAGCTCCCCAGCTATGCTTCACCAGGCTGCCTGGGCAGTCTCTCTTTCATCTGGGCAAGCCTGCACACGCCATCCTTCCCTTCTGAACAACGGTCAAACAAAATCCTCTCTGTGACATGCCACCCCTTGCCCTCTGACTAAATCTGATGCATTCAGATGACAGCAGCTTTCAGGGAGGAGGTGGGAAGGTCTCAGCAGTTGTGTCCCATTCAGTTTGAAGAATTCAACTAACAGTCTGTACGCAGTCTGCTCCTGAGTGCGTTGCGGGTTGGAGGCTCTCCCAAGGATGCTTTTGGCCAGTTGCTTGGCTTTTGGCACAAGAAGACAGCAGGAAGCACCTGGGAGCCTCTTCCTTCCCCTGGGTGCAGCAAAAGCAAAGGGTATCATGTAGCCAGGCTTGAGACCACATGAAAGCTTTGGCATAAAGTTAGGATCATAACCTAATGTTGGTGCAGCCCCTGTGCGCTCTGTCCCAGCTGGGATAGCTATCCCTCGGCTTGCTCTTGACTGTGAGGTTCGTGCAGGAGGTGGAGGGTGACACAGCAGAAGAGGTGCTGACAGGTTGCCTTTGTGCTGTGTTCCCCCTTGGCAGGGGTGTTCTACAACTCCTCTGGCTCAGCACAGTGTTATGACATTTACCGGCTGTTCCAGTCCTGCGCTGACCCCACGGGCTGCGGCACCGGCTCGGATGCCGAGGCCTGGGACTACCAGGTAAGGTGTTGGAGACACTGACAGGTTTCAGCTGCTGCCGTGGTTATCCCCTTGCCCCATGACAGCTTGTGTATCTCTCAGGTTTGCACCGAGATCAACTTAACTTTCAATAGCAACAACGTGACCGACATGTTCCCGGAGATGCCCTTCACAGAGGCGATGCGGGAGCGGTACTGCCAGAGCAAGTGGCACGTGAGGCCACGGGCACGCTGGCTGCGGACAAACTTTTGGGGAGGAGGTGAGTTGAGCTGGCTCCTCGTCCCTTTGCGGTACTCTGCAGCTGTCTGCCTGTCCTCCCTCTGCCCAGCTGAGCTCTGTGGGGACAGGCACAGTGCACTAACCAGTCCTGGCAGAAAGTCACAGCCTTGTGCTGACTTGAGCCAAACAGACCTTTCTGTACCTCTCTGAGACAGAACTGGAACTAAAAACTGCCAGGGACTTGTTTTATTCTCCTGTATTTTCTATTCTTGGCCTTGTTCATGGCATTAGACAAACATCTTTGGGTGAATGGGCAGGAAGGAGGTCTCTCAAATGTCATCTCTCTGAATTTCAGACCTGAAGAGTGCAAGCAACATCATATTTTCAAATGGAGACTTGGACCCGTGGGCTGGAGGTGGGGTAAGCACATGCACTCCAGCACACCAAGCACAGAGAGCAGGCTTTCCAGGTGACACACCCCCCCTCCTCTCCCTTTAAAGTAGCCCAGGTGGTTCATCTCTAGACCATTTGAGTTTCTGCAAGCAGCTGAACCATTCAGGAGCCTCAGGATATTACTGATGAACGTGTAGTCCATCAGCCAGGAAAAACTCATGTGGCAAAGGTGGCTTCACTAGTGCAGAGACAGCAAGATCCTCCTTACCCAACACCTGAGGCCTGAACCACAACTGATCGTGTTTCTGTGTCAAGACCTGGTCTCAGTGCTGACAGCTGAGGGCTCCTTCCTACCTTCAGTCTCAGTACACTTTGTGAGACCAAGCGGTTGCTGTGAGCAGCAGCTCGAGCCAGGACACATTTTGGCTTAGGTTCAATAGAACTTCAGAGTTGTGGCAGAGCTCTAGTCTAAAATTTTATACCAAAAATGACCCAGAACTGGATTTTGAGTTAGTTGAGCTCCTGATTGGAGTGCAGGAGTTCCTTGGTTTAGGCTGGCTAGGCAGTCACAGCTGCCTGAGGAACAGGCTACTTAGGGTGCGTGGGCCCAGAGGAACCTGTTACTTCACACTGCCTGTACTGGACAGTTTCATCTTGGGGAAGCGTTCACTTCATTTGAGACACAGGGTTTGACTGGTTGGGACTGGTCGCCGTGCACACGCTAGCAGCCGGACCAAGGATCTCTGCCCTGCTTTTCGTCAGTGCTGCTGGGTGACTTGGTGAGAGTTTGTCTCTGCTCCTCCTTCCAGATAAACAGCAGCCTCAGTCCATCACTGATTGCACTGACCATTAAAGGAGGTGCTCATCACCTGGATCTTCGGTAAGTGCTGAACTTCTCCTTCGGCTGAAAAAAGCCTCCTGGCCTGGGTGTTTGATCTTAGCCAGCCACAAGACAAAGAGCCAGGAGATACTTTACTTAAGGACTGGCTACCAGGCTCAGCAGGGCAATCTTCTTTCCCAGTGCAGGGCTCTTGCAGCCCTCAGGGAAGGCAGGCTGGGCAGAACTCAACACTAAGCTCCTGTCTGTCCAGTAGAACGTGTTCTAACACAGGTGTGTGGCAGCCTGTAGCCATCAGTCCTGTGAAGTAGTCCAGCATTTCTTGGCATTAGTCATCAGCCTTCAGGCCTGGAGCAGAGAGGGCAGTTGGCTCAGGGCTCTCAAACCTCCTGGTGGGTGTGACCATGTACCTTGTTTTGCAGAGCATAACTATGAAGTACAAAACAAATCATCTCTGTCCTTCAGTTCCTTGCTTTGGCTTTCTCTCTGCCAGAGGCAAAAGGCTGCTGCGCACTGACTAGCTCCCACTGCTCTGCTTTCTCTAGAGGAAGCAATCCAGCTGACCCCCCCTCCGTCACCGAGGCACGCAAGCTGGAAGCGAGCATCATCAACGGCTGGGTGAAATCTGCGGGGACGGAGCGAGCACGGGACCAGCACTGGGGAGCTCCCGTGGGCAGCTGGCCATGAATGCCCCATCCCCGCAGCCTCTGCCTGGGCTGTGACGCTGCCACCAGGAGACAGAAAGACAGGAGCCCGCCGAGCTGTGCCCGCGCTGCTTGGGGGAGTGTTTATCTCCTCGGCCACGGCAGGGGAGACGGGCCTGATGCAAACCCCCTGCCCCTAATCAAGCATCAACAGAACAGCAAAAGGCCAAATCCCTGACCCAAGCCAAAACTCATGTGGGATTCACACTCACCTGCCCTGCGGGGCAAAGGGCATTGGAAATGGTGGATGATGGAAATGGTGGAAATAATAAAAGCTTACCAGGAAGGCCCATGAATCGTCACTGTCCTGAACAGTATGGGTGCAGGAGGCACCTTAAGGTTGAAGCCAAGTTATTTTTAGACAAAAATAAGTATTAGATAATTAGTGGAAAAGCAAAGGCATGGTCATTACTTACACAGGTTCACAGAGGACTCCACTGGTGACCCATTGTGTGTCAGCCTCATCCAGGGCTGTGGGGTTTGGATTTTTTTGGTTTTGTTTTTAACTTGCTTAAGAGATCTCCAGCTGCTGATGTGGAGATGTACAGACAGTAACCCAGTGTGTACTGCTGTCGCTCCAGAGGTGCACAGTAGTGACCAGTAAAGCACACTGCCACTTGAGACATCTTCAGATCTTTTTAAAATAAATTACAAGTTTATTAAAAATGTGTGATAGAATTTCATGGCTTGGCAGTATAAACCAAGAAGATAAAAAAAGATACTTCTTGCCTTCCCCGGTGGAGTAAATTCATCTTTGCACATAAACAGGTGGAATCTTTCCTACTGGAATTACTATGCACCAATAAATATTCGACATATTTGCCGACTTATTAAATCCTAGTAACCCACTGGATGCCTCAGCTGATCCATTTACAATGATTTTATGAGTTAGCAGAGAAGCCTCCAGGTCATCAAAGGTTTACATCACACAAAGCCTTGCTCCAGCTTCTGTTAAACTGCTCAATCAGGAGGCTTTGTGTTCAGCATTTGCACTGCCCTCAGGGGACAGCTGGTTCCCAGAGCTACCCTGTCACCAACGTTATTTCACAATGTTCAGGTGCTGACAAGAGGGTTTTTTACCTGCGGCCTGCTCACCTCTTCCCCGTTCTTAAGCACAAAAGGCCAAAGGTTCTGTCCCCCTGCTGAGCAGTGCAGGGAAGAGTAGGACCCGATGAAGTCCATTTATCAGATCTTTCAGGTGGGTACAACACATGGAAGACCTGATCAGTCAGACTCCAGCCCCCAAAGAAAAATACTTTTAAGACTGTCAGCAGAACTACAGCCTCCCTAGGACCCGTATTGTCTCTGTGCTGAGGGAAACCTCTACACCTCTGCTGAGAGCTGTCAGTGTCTGCTTGCTCCTGCTGAAGTGAGGCTTCAGTTTTGTTGCTGAAACTGTGGCTTATACAGCGGTGCCACTTCCAGCCTTGCTGAGCTGCTAGAACCTGGTATTCACCTGCCACACTCGCAGCCCCCCCTGGCCTTTTCTGGATTTAATTTGCTCTACCCCAGCAATTATTCAGGATAAAAAGCAGACAGTGGTGGATGTGCCTGCAGACGGGATCACATCTTGCTGAGATCACCTTTCTAACAGCATCCTTGGCTCCCAGCAGACAGGCCCCCTAGATAAAGCAAGGCAGCAGTGCATCCCAGCAGCCATGGCCAGTGTGAGTCCTTCGGAAAAGAACCCCTCAGTCACCGCCTCTGCCCCGGGGCTGCCTTTGGGCCTTTGCGTGACCAGAGGCCCAGGTGGTTTTTGACTTGCCAGAAGGGTCAGAGTTCTTTAATCCTCTTAGAACAGGCTACACTGATCTGTTCTTTCCCTCTCACAGACAGCACTTGCCCCAAAGGAAACCAAAAGGTGTTGAGGGGCACAAATGGTTGGGTTTACTAAGGGCTTACAGCTGCTGTGGCAAGGGGATGAACAAGACACGCACGGACTTCCAGCAGATGACAGATGAGCAGGGGTAAAAATAATTACAAAAGCAGTTCAGAAACTGTGGCGGAAGTCTGAAGCCAGTGCCACAAACACCTGTAACATTTTGAAGCCTTGGGCAAGGAAGAATGGGATGCGAGCAGAAAACCCTGGCCGAGTGGTGCTCTCTGAGCTGAAGAGCCCAGCAGCAGCAGTCAGCGCCCGGGCCCGGCGCAGGAACACGGCTCCTGCCTGAGCTGCAGGGAACTGAGGGACAACGGAGCGCAGAGTAAGTGACCCAGAGCACCATCCCTGACTGGAGCCCCATGCTGGGTTTAGACCTGTACCAGGGAGGTTGTTGAGAAAAGACTTATTTATTCTCTCATCACGTACCAGCATGGGGACTGTGACCAAGATGGGAACACTGCAGAAAAGCCACACTGGTCCCATGCCTTTTAACTCAGAGCTTGAAAAGGGATTGTGCAGATCAGCAGGTTTTCCTGGCAAACACAAGTTACCCCTTTCTGAAGAAGTCAGGGTTGGCTTTTAGGAGAAGCTGAGGCCTCCAGACTTTGGCAGGAAGTTCCAGTAATACTTCAGAGGCAGAAAAACCCCAAGCCATTCTTCCTGAATCCAAAGTCAGGAAACAACTCTTTCTGTTGCTTACCAAAAAGCACAGTGGAGCTATCCTGACAGTGGGCTTGTTAAATATACCAAGTGAAAGACTGGAAACAAGGGGCTGAATTTTAGGATTGCACAGCTGAAGGAAAGGAGTCTTAAAGGGCAGGAGAAATTCACAAAACTGTGTAAACAGGTTAGATGCAAAAACCAATCCTGTCTGCAATGTCCCACTGGTACAGAACAGGAAACAAAGTGGATTCTTTGCCCAGTATTTGGAGGAGTAACTACAGCTGTATCCGAGCTGGGCTTGTAGCACTGAAAATCTCATTACCAGAAAGCCCTGTGAAAGATGGAGGGGCTCCTGCAAGGTCTGGTACTGGCTGACAGAAGTGCCAGTTTCTAAGGCCTGTAGCAAGACCTCAGTTCTCAAAAAACTGATAGATGGTGACTGTGGTCTCGTCCCTCTATTCCATTTTCTTTGAGCAAACAGGTAGGTATTTTTTCTGAACTGTGACTTAAACCCCAGGGCGTGACACTGCCAAGCCCTGCAGCTGTGCAGCACTGCTGGCTGTGCCCATACCCAATCCTGACCCGCGGGGAAAGCCTTAAGTGAAGAGTATAGCTGGGTGGGCCTGCTTTATTGGAATTAGGCAAGGCACTCAAGCTCTTGGAGAGAAAAGGGGGCAGCTCTTTGTGCAGAAGGACAGAGGCACTGGCTGAAGAGATGGCCTCTCCGCAGTTTTCAACTTGAGGAGAAGCGAACCAGTGCACTGAAACACCAAACTGATTTACAGCCCCTGCAGTCAAGGCTTTGGTTCAAAGAACCACAGAGTACTCCAAAGAAAAAACTTTTAAAAGAGGTGCAAAGCTTCTGTTATGCCGGGGAAACATGTAGTGGAATTGAGATAGGCTGTGGAGCTCAGAGACTAATCTGACACAACAGATCATGTTAAGGAAGTAAAAATATATAAGCAATTTCAAGTTATGTTTGCAAAAGAGAAGAAAGGAGATGAGCTCTCATCAGATTATTCAAGTTTGTGCCATTTCACAGGTGACACAAGAGTCTGATACAAGCATTTGTTCTCAAAGGTAGAGACATAGGAAAAAAATCTCAACTTCAGATCTAAAGGACAAGGACAGTAAAGCCACACTTTGCAAAAAGGTTCAGTTTCCCAAGAAGAATCAGGTAGAAAAGAAATCAGTTGAACCAAGAGGCTCAGCTAAAAGACAAGAAATGTGTTTGGGCAAGTGACAATTTATTCTTCTCTCCTTCCTTTAGCTCATTATGAAATTTATGAAACTCTCAAGCCGATCATAAGGCTAAAAAAATTACAACAGACTCCCCCCATCCCATCTGTCGAGCTGATTACATTAAGACTAGCGTGAGACTTGATGGTGAGCATTTATACGCACTCCCCTTCCTCAGAAATCCCTCAGTCTCCTCAGCAGGGCTGTGGTACAGGTGCAATGCCAAACTGACAGTTTTACAATCCATAGCAAAGTCATTAATTAAGAGTTCAATACCAGCTTCAATCAAAGGCACAAAGCCAAAGCAACCCAAGTCAGCAGGGCCTGGGTAGTCTCACCGAATTTATCCTTTTTGTTTTAATTTTTAATCTCCAGTTTTAGTCTTCAGCCAAAGCGCAGCTCCTCGGGAACACGAACCCGCTTCACAGAGAGAAACACTGAGGGTGTTTCCTCCCACACTGCAACAGCATTTTCCTTCTTCGTTGCTTTGTCAAAGAAAACAAAAGTCTTAAGAGCAAATCAGTTGTCAAGACAAAGGCTACAGCTACCGGATTCCGCTGCACAGAAGTGAGAAACTTATTTCCAGGGTTACTGGTGGCAAATGGACTGGAGGAACATTAACACTCTGCACAAACTTGTCAGGTCTTGCAAATTCCAAGGTCCTTTTGATGACAAAAAATAAAAGGTGCATTTAAATAGTCTGTAACGTTTCTCCATTTCCAAAAGCCATCATTAGTACGTGAAATAAATATTCTTGGTCCCAAGGGTACTTCTGAATCCAGCAAACAGACTTGATCAGCATAACCAAATAAAATGTATCTTACTTTGAAAATCAGAGGTTACAAATACTGTAAAATACACACACACCCCACAGCCACTGGAAAATTAACCACGACAGTCAGGTTTAATTAGTTCTGCTTAGCAGCCCTAGATGTAGAGGGGACTGTACCTGACTGTAGCTGCCACTCACCTCCAGAGCTCCCGGCGCGCCCATGAACGTGCGGGGAAAGGACATTTGGGTAAGAACAGCCTCTTGCAGAAATATGACCAAGCACATTTCTGAGAGCTTATCTGCGAACACAGGACCGTCCAAATTGCTACAAAACCAAAAGGAAAAGCGCTACAGAAAGCTGGTTTCCAAATTCATGCTTACAAATCTATTTGCACATATCAAAATGGAAGATCCTAGTGCTCCCATAAGACTCTTAAAAAAACCTGGGTCTGCTTTGTCTTCAAGCGACTGAACACGTTCCACTGATTCTACTGGGACCAGGAATTGTTGCCATACATGTAGACTGTCTGGTTTTGATACTACTAATGAACATATTGCTACCCAAAGTACTCCTACGGAAGGTAAAAAAAATTGGAAACTTCACAGTCCAAAAAACGATGAATAACATGAATTTTGCTGTAAAGTTTTAAGCTTGTTTTGAGTTAACCAACACCTTACAATGCAGTATCTGGACAGGAAGGGACAAAAGGATGCCGACATAGAATAGTACACAATGTGCTCACAAGCCTTCCCAGTGCCCAACCTCCACAAGCAGCTTTCAGTCAGAATACCTGAGTCTAACTGATGCAAATAACATACAAAATGCAAGTGTAGTTTCATTTGTGTTTCACATTATCTCCTGCATTCCTGCAGATAAGTTAAAAAACTGCAATACCTCTACAAAATTATATATACCACTTTGAGCCAAACCAGCAGCAAATTCTCTCCCACCGTTCGTTTCAGCCACAGCTTGAACAGAGTGTCCAAAGTGCTCCATAAACCTAAGACACTGTACAGCCGCTGCTCTGCTGCTCCCTCCTCCTGACGGGACGCAGCACAGCTCGGCAGGTTGGAATGAGATCAGGGTGTCAGTACCCACACTGACAGTTTTGCTTCTACTTGGGCCAATGCTACGCTTGTTTATTCCACCAACCACCTGAAACACCCTCTGTTCCCAGGAGGGCATGGGCGGTAACCGAGGGTTTCAGTGGATCCAGAATAAACCGGGAACCTACAGGCTTATTTCTCCTCTGCAGGGACAATCCTGTGCTGTAAGACAACTTGCTGCATCCCTGATATTTAATGAGCACTTAGTAAGACTGACACAAGCGAGTTCTGGATCACCAGAGCCCCGTGAATGTCGTGGTCCACACCACAATTATTCTCTGAACCTCACCATCGACACCAGGAAACCAGCTGAGTATGGCACAGCTTGTCCAGCCCAGAGGCAGGGATTCGATTTAAGACTGACTTGACTTCTCCAAACCAGAGATGCCTTCCCCAAGATTTTGTCTGTTAATCTGAAACCAAAAAAAGGTGCAATACAGCATCTCTCCTCAAACCCTGAAACATAAAGTGACTTGAAGATAAGAATGCCACCATTGGAAGGTCCGCTGACACCCAGTCTATGCTGGCACCCAGATAGGGAGTGGATGAGCTTCTGTGTTAAATACGTATTTGTCAAGGTTGATCAAGTCTATGTCATCTGAAAACAGCAGAAACAGGTATTTGAGTGTTTCTCCAAGGAAGAAGCTCTCCATCTTATCTCGTGGCTCTGGATTACTGGGATTCTGGACGTTGTTAATGGAAGTATAGCCACCTGTAGGAACCTGTGACAAAAGGAAATAAAAAAGGAGATTTCTTCAATAATCTAAAGCAAATTATTTTCATTTCTTAACATTCAGATGCACTTGGAGAAAGTAAGTGCTAAAAACCAGATCAGAATGTTATTCATTTCATACTTGGTTTTCATTTACATATAAAACTTCATTTATGAAGAAAATCTCATTGCATTTTAAAAGAAACCATGAGGATAAAATGAAGCAAAATGTCCATTTCTGCTTAACTGAAAGAGGCGGCGCGAAGAAACCCCCTTGAAGTTTCTGAACAAATGCACAGGAGGTGACCAGAGCAATTTCCACACACCCAACATCAGAGTTGGTCAGAGTACTACACCTGCTCTCTTAGGAACAGAGCATGGCTATCAGTGACCTGGCACCTCAGCCACACTTCAGCAGTGTATCCGAGTGGATCTCCATGGTCGCTGCAGTCAGGGTGAATACAACGCCTCCTCCATTAAAGCCATTTTGTGGCTTCCCCCCTCCCAACTTCAACCAAAAGGTTCTTTCAACACTGCCAAGTCCTCAGCTTCTAAATTCTACACAAGACCGCAGCAGAGATTCTAACAGCTTCAAAGGAGACAGAGACACTCTGGTAGCCTGCATACACCTTCTGCATTTCACTCTTTGATCAATGGAATACAAGTTCTTTCCCTGAATGTACTAAGTAGTAATCTCAAACTGTAAGGCACTTCATGAACTGAATTTTTTTGTGTGTTCTTATGAGTTTTCTTACGGATATTTGATGACTCTTGAAAGATAACAGGCTTCCAAAGTTCTTGTTAGAAAGTAAGCAAGCAAATACAGTCCTGACAGAACAAGGCCATCATAAGCTGACCTTACCCGTGTATATTTATTGAAGTTCTGCAAGATTTCCCAGCCCCAGTCTTGGTATTTCTTATCACCAGTGAATCTGTACATATAAAAAAGGCTTTCCACAGTTTCTGGTCGCAGTAAGTTGTGCCTGTCTGCAGGCTGCAAGAGAGGGAAAAAAAAGGCAAGAATAACTCAGACAGGGAATTTCCTCAAGGAAAAGGAAGAAAAATAGTGACTCCCATATCCAGCTACTCCAAAGAGTTTATTATGCAGGGAGGGGTAATTAAAAACAAAGGCTAGGGTACACCAGAAAGCAAGGCAACAAAGGACCAAGCTGCCCCAGTGCAGAGCATATCACCAGTATCCTGCTGGGAGTCTCAACAGCAGAACAGAGACACAGAAGAATCATCAAATTACAGTTCAGGCCAGCTATCTGTTCACCTTGATTTCCACATCTTTGTGGCCCTTTTGTGCATGAAGATTGAAGTGTACAATCTCCGGACTCAGGCCTGTCTCTACTTGAGCATACATCTGGTAACAGGTTTCTATAAGAGCTTCAGCCAACTTCATATGATCAGCAGTCAATCCATTGTGAGCTCCCAGAGCCAACGTACCAGGCAGAAAGCAAACCAAGTGATCCTGCAAGACAAGGCAGCTCTTACTGGGGAAAAAAACTGCACAACAAATAGGTATTTTTATACATGTGTGCCTCTCTGTCTCTTTTATTGTCTTTTTTTTTTTTTCCTCCTTTCTCCAAAACATATTTCAGGTACCAAGAACCTGAGGGTAACTTTTAACAACCGGCTGTAACGTAGCACGAGGCAGGAGACATTATTACACAGACATCACTAACCTGGAAAATGAACAAGACTGGAAAACAAAATGAAATACACATCAAAAAAAAAAAGTCTCAGGTAAAGGCAAGGGTAAAGAGAGTGGGTTTTGGTTTACTAGAAGTATAGATTTCATACCAAGTCATGAAGTGGGGTGGGAAGAATCCCCTAAAGCTTTCTCAATAAAGACCAAAAGGGATAATATAAGGGACAAACTGATCATGCAAATTTAATTTTTAACTTAAAATGGAATAGAGTCGGGAGTCAGACAGAAAAAACAAAGCTTTGGAGAAGGGCAAGGGGTCAGCTGAAGGAGATTTCCCTCACTCTGAAATAAGCACCTTGGCATTAGTGAGAGAAACAATCCACAGAGATCATTAGATCCACTGATACCACTGGAAAACTGAGAAGCTTTCAAGCATACTTCTGCCTGAAAGCTTGCCCCTTCCTTGCCACATTGTTGTTGAAGGTAATAAAAAGCTATTGCACCTCACGTTTATAGAGCACTACATGTGCGTAATGTGTGTAGGCACCTGAACAGCAGCATGTGAAGAGCATTCTTGCTGCTTTCCCAAGACAAAGCAGCAGCTACAAAAGGACTGTGGAGACATTTCTTTCTTAGCTTTCACTTGATGCAGCAAGCTATTTGTTCAAAGGACAAGAGGAGAGCTATTACTTCCAGCTATTACTTTAGTTAACTTTCCAAGAAAACTCAATTGTCATAGGCAGTTGAAGAACACATCACAAACCAGATCATATAAAATGCCCAAAACTCATCTCCAGCAAAATTCCATTTACAATCCAAGGGTGACTGTCTCCTTCGGGGGCTAATCCACCACTGATACTGTGACTGTAAGAATTAAAGATTAATGTCACGTATGGAATTTCAAATGATTCTTACCATTCAGAATGAAAGCTCAGGTCTCATCAACCAAAAACTTAGTAAAAACACTCTGCTGCTCAAGCAGCACCTGCACAGACCTTTAAAAGCTTTGTCCAGTCTGAAAGGAAACGGGTGAGGGTAGTGAAGGTCACCACAAGCGTAGGAGATGAACATCCCCCACTTCTCCAGTTGGGCAGTGTAAGATACCTGTCAAGCCTTCCACCCAATAATTGATTAAACACCAAAACTCTGATTCCCTGCAACAGAAGCAAGTGTACCGACGTACGCACAAACCTAAGGCAAGTCTATCTGTCTGAATTCAACTCTGTCATATCTCAGGATGGGGGAGCCCCCTCTACCCAACACCCAGACTCTGGGCTCTCTCTCCACTCACAGCAGGTGTGGAGAGCCTTTGGGAAATTCAGATGCAGGAAGCACATGGTGAAAATGAGAACTGAACATCTCAAAAACACTACATCAGGAAACCAAACAAGTCAAAGAATTCACTAAAGCTCACTTCAGGTATTGAGAAAGTATGCACAGGGCTGCACAGATATGAACAATACACCTCTCATCTTAAAAAAAAGCCATGTGCACACAGAGCACCTGCACTCGCATGAGATCTTCAACTGAAAGACCTTCAAATGCATTTTAATTTGTGCATCCATACTCTTTAAGAGCAGGGAGTTAAGTTAAATGCATTTTCCCCACAGCAAACAGCATACTGCTTTAGAACAACCCTACATGTCAGAAAAGAAACAAATATCAGGAATGGACAGAACCCTCCAAAATCACCAGGTATTTTTGTCAGCCACCACACAGTATTGGATCACCTGCTTCTTCTGAGCCTGCTTCTGAAAAGCCAAGTGTGCAAATATCCACATCTATTTTGAGTTACAGAAAATAAGTAATCCATAAAACAGGCACTGCCTCAACACTTCCAGACACTGGAATTTTATGACTAAAACAAAAAAAAAAAAAAAAAGAGAAGGAAAATTTGACTCCAGCACCAAATTTTCAGTCTTCCAGGAACATAACTGGATTTACTAGAGTAACCCAAAGAGAACGCCCCTGGTTTACACAGGTGAGTCTTACCTACAAACCAGTTACTCAGGACTCCCACCACACTGGCTACATATACACAGTCTTGGCTTCTCCTCCCTTTTTTTTTTTGGTTGGTTGGGATTTTTTTCTTTGGATGAGGGAAGGAAGAAAGACAGCACAGAAGCTTTGTATGTGCCTGTCTGCATGCTGACTTTTTTTTTTGGTGGTGGTGGCATTTGTGTTTTCTTTTGTTGTTCTTCAAAATGCAATTGTACTTCTTACCATCTTGGCACTGAAATGGCCATGAGCAAGCTCTCCCACAAAAGTAAGCCTCTTGGGTTGTGATCTCTGAAGAAGATGCTTTTTCACTCCTTCTATGGCTCTCATATAGTCTTCCAACAGTCTGTGAGTTAAAAACATTCCCAGCTGGCTCACATACAGGCAGTCAGAAGACATTTAATCACAGACGATGTTCAGCAGTTATTTTGAAGAATTTTTAGCATTTCAGAATTTAGACTGAATTGTCTCAGTCTAAAGAACAATATATAACCAAAGAAACAGCCTCAAAGTTACCATCACCTGGACGTTAGTTAGTTATCACTACCATATAGCAATATTCAGCTTACTTTTCAAGTACACCCTGAATTTAAGTATTAAAGAAAACATATCCCCAACTCCGTTTCTAAGCAGTAACCAGATTTTATTTAGGGAATTTTTAGAGTTACTGAAATCACAGCAAATCCAGGCTGGCAAGGACCTCCTGGAGGTCTCTAACCTTCTGCTCTGTAGCAGATTCAACTCGATGGGATTGCCTGAGGACTTATCCAAGCAATTTTTCAGTATATCCTTTCCAATGTTTTATCACTCTCATTGTGAAAAATTGTTCCACAGTATTTAGTTGGAAAATCCCTTGTTTCAAAACACTTTTCTGTGGAAAAAGCACTTTTGAGTAATTGCATTATGAGGCTCACAAAATGCCATCGTTCGTGGTCAGACACAACGTTCCCCATTTACATGGAGGTATCACTTCTTGTAGAGAAAGTTTTTTTGCTCTGACATAAAGAAATGCCCCAGAGACACATTGTTGCTCTGCATGGATTAAATCCCTCAACATGACAAAGTCCAACATAATTAGCATTTGCCTTGTTTTCGAGGAAACCTTCTTTCCCAATTTCTTTAATTCCTCTGCTCCTTGCAAACATTCTCTTCCACATATCCAGTGCAGAGAGGGGAAACATTAGAGACCTAAAGCAAAGTTTACACAAACATCAAACTGCACTCTCGTTTCTAAGAAAAGTTATTCCTAAAGGATTAAATCACCCACCTCAAAGATTCTGTAGGATTCCCCTTTCCCTAACAAACCCACAGAAAACACAGACATTGCTGGTGAAACAAAGTATCATCAGCAATACAGAAGTGTCTCATAATGCTCCACGTCTACTGCAAAGACCTAATTCTCTTGTGTCTGTACCACTCCTCACTTCTCACGTGCGGAGAAAGAAACGTTTTCTGAGAAGTACTGAGACTGAGCCTACTGCTCACCCTGTTTTTACATCAAGTTACCACAGGTCCCTCTTGCTTGTTTAGCTTGCTTTTAAAAATAGTCATCTTTTCTCCAAGACTGCTGGGCACATACTTTATTATCTTCTAAGCAGCAAACTACAACGGAAAATTTTACAGCTCACCTAATTCTCACATCGATATGAGAAACGGAAAGAACTTACTCGTTTTCTTTCTTCCCACCCTGAATCCACTGCTTGAGCAAGTACTCATAGTAGCTGTCAGCTCTGGCTCCCAGAGTGTAGACACCCAAGTGAGTGAACTGCCCACTGTTGGTGTTTATGAACATAGGCACTAGTCCATCGTTTTTCCCTGAGAGGGTGTGAACGTGCTTCATCACCTCATCCACAGCTTTCTAAAAGAAATAAAATAGCAAATTACAAATATAAATGATACACAAAACTGTGGCTAGTAAGTTCAGGCTGATAACCATTCTGTAACCATTCTTCCCCAAATTAGCATTAGAGACATCAAATTCAGCTCGTGCAATATATTAGATACAGGATTTCAAACTTCCTGACTCTCAAAACATGATGTTCTGGGTACATCTAAGTACTCTGAAATAATCATAACTATGTCCTTTCCTTCAAGCCCACTCAAATGTCAGTACTGTATCATGGGACTATGATCCGACATACTCACATTTGCAAAGTAGAAGCCCAGCTGAACTAACAACCTGCATGGACCCTCCACCAGCTACCACCTCCTTAAACACCAGTGCTCTTCCAACCCCGAGCTGGGGACACAGTTTGAAACCACAAAACAGTATCATCGAACACAAAGAAAAGTTCCTTTTCTCTGGCATTATTTTAATTTCAGCTAACCTTTCCTTGTACTGTGACCTGCTGTCAGACCCTCATCTAGTCAGCCACGGTTTAGTCCCTTGGATGGGAACACCAAGGTTTTGGGTGTTTGCATTTTGTGAGGGTATCAAGAGACCACACACAGCTTGCCGAGATGATCATGCAAGGCACGGTTTCACCGACCCCTGTTTAGCTTCATACTTTTCCAAACCTGACAACCTAGTGTCAGATTAAAATGTCAATGCTAAAAAAATGGGGGGGGGGGGGGGGTGGAGGGGGGGGGGGGTGTGTGTTGGTTTTGTTTTTGGGGGGTGTGGGTTTGTGTGGGTTTTTTGCTTGTTTGTGTTTGGTGG
>WTSP01027376.1:0-11602 GCA_025331215.1 Actenoides lindsayi | reverse complement strand
GTCAGAGCCAGAAGGTCTCCCCTCAGCCTCCTTCTCTCCAGGCTGAACAAGCCCAGGGCCCTCAGCTGCTCCTCACCTCCCTTGTGCTCCAGCCCCTTCCCCAGCTCCGTTGCCCTTCTCTGGCCACGCTCCAGCCCCTCAGTGTCCTTCTGAGGATGAGCTCCTCTTTGAAACCAGTATGAATCTAGCTCTGTTGAAATCAAAGCCTGGTATTATAGCTAAAGAAGTCCTTTGCTGACTTCCAAACTCTGTACATAAGCACACAGCTGCATTTCCTGTTTTCCTTAGAAATATGATCTAGAATTTCACTAACGCTCTGTAGTTCTGCATGTCAGAGGAACAGAAAATGACACACGTTGTTTTAAAATCACATGCACAGTGATTAGAAAGTGAGGGATCCTGTTCCATGCCACTCATGGACAACGCACCCATGAACAGGCGAGTCTCCTTCTCAGAGGCACCCTCAGCAGAACCTGCTGTGGACTTAAACTTCACCATTCCTGCTCTCTTCAAATGCTTTGAAGTCTATTTTTGTTTCTCTGGGTTTCCCAAAACAGGACACACCAATTACACCCACAGCTGTGGGTGCACGGGCAGGGAAGGGGTCCGTACCCACAGAGCTGCTGTCCTGAGCTGCACGGTGTAATTTGGCCTCAGACTGTGGCATGGGGAGGTTTGGGGTGGAGATACATAATTAGCAGGTTTTCAGTCTCTCATTCTACTGCAGCAGCTCAGTTTTAATTATCTTCTCTGCCCTGCGGCTGCCAGACTCACGTCTGCAGAACAGAAAAAGAGGCTCTCCCGTGAGATTCATTCATGCTCCTACTTCATAGAGCAAACAGAATAATGGTGACGAAGACACTCATGTAAAATCCAATTTTACCCCAGGCCCAGACTGGATGGTCCAGAGCAGGTGCAGCCTCCAGAAGCGATGATCAATTTTTGCATGAAGAAAATGTTGACTCAGTAAATGCAGCTCTACGCACCACTTTTGGTCTCAGCCAGTTTTGAACGTTGGTAAGCACCATACTGTGTTGAGCAAGAGATTCAGGGGGAGCCGAGGCAAATCCCAGCCATGAGCTCATCTGTGCTTCCCATAGGATGACGAGTGGGATGAGCACCAGAGATACCAGCACTGGAGCCATCATCACCAGCCCCTGCCTGCTCCCTGTGCTTGTCCCTTGAACATCTCTCTCCCCACCTGCCATGAGCTCTTCAAACCCCTGAGCCTTGCTGAAGGTGCCCCAGACACCTCTCCCTTCTGGAAGGAGCCTTGCATCCCACCCATGGGCAGGTGATTGATTATTGAGAAGTTTAAGCTCTCTGGAAGCGTCATTAACTCCAGATCTCAGCAAGATGGGGTAACGACAGCTCTGAGGACCTGCTGAGTGACTAACAGCTCTTGGTGCTGATGGATTCCCCTGAGCCCAGCTGAGCCCTGTGATATAAAAGGAGCCTCCCCACGCCTTGAGCAGAGCCTTCCAGCGCTGGGGACACGATGGGTGGCACTGTGCTGCTGGCCTGGCCCTGGTCCCCTCTCGGATCCTCCTCCAGTCCACCCGGTGCTAAGAGCTGTTCCGTCTTTAAGTGGGAGGATGTTTGCTGCCTGCAGCATCACTAAATTTAGTCTGCTGGGAGACAGAAGCAGCATTTTGCTGCTCTGACTTCAGAAGCAGCTTGCTTCATCGCATGCTCTCCAGAGGACAGTAGAAACAGACTGCAGGGAACTGGGGTCTGCTGCAATGAACCATCTCTTGTCTGGCCAGTCACCCTTGGCTGCCATGGAATGTGTTACCAGCAATTTAGAAATTAAAAAATACAAATAGGCAGGAAAAAGATGTTGGGAGCTCTGTTTTCCTAAGGGATTTAGGCATTGCTCTGCCAAAGGGAATAAACTGATCTAGAGACTCATAGAATAGTCAAATTGTTTAGGTTGGAAAAGACCTTTAAGATGATGGAGTCCAACTGTTACCCCAGCACTGCCAGGGCACCCCTAAGCCATGTCCCTCAGCACCACATCTCTATGTAATATAGTTCAAAAACAAGTCCTCCCATAAGCATCCAGCCCTGGCCAATATCTGGGGAGCAGAAGCAGAGGTTTTCATTCTGCACATGGGGCTGGCAGAACATGCTGGAGCCAGCAGAGAGGTGCAGAAAGATGCAAAAAGGACAGGGGGAGAAGGGGGGGGGGAAGGCAGGGCTCCCACAAAGAACAGGAGTTTGAGTGGTCCCAGCCCCTGCCCACTCTCCAGCTGGGAAGGGGTTTCCCTCTTGCCCCTACAAGTTCCTGGTGTGCAGCTTGTGGGCAACCAGTGCTGTGCTCCTGGGGAACAGGTCTCTGGTCCCATGGGACCCAACACCTGCTGCTCCCCCTGTGAAGAGCATGGGATGAAGTCACCCTCTGCACTTCACCCCCTCACCTCCTGCTACTCTGCCTCTGGAGCATTTCCTCTGGGGTGCTCCTGGCTCTCTTTGGCCTGTAGCTGCTCCTCTCAGGAGGTGCCCACATCCCATAAGCCCACCACTGGCTACTGGGCCCCCTGAACATGGCAGAGATGGGGAGCCCAGCACAGGGTGAGGGCTCCAGACAGCCACAGATCCAGGTCTGGGCACAGATGCCCAGGGGGCAGGAACCTGCCAGTGCTCAGAGCAGAGCTGGCCCAAGAGCTGGCCGAAATGCCAACTAAAGGGGTGGAGAAGATGGATCTGGGGACTGTGCTCATTCTTCCTGTGAGAGATGCAGCCACAGCCCAGGGAAACGCTGGGGAGAGGTGCTAGAAGGAGAGCACAGCTGCTATGAGCCTGGAGCACAGCAGCTCTGTGAGCACACAAGGCAAAAGAAAGACAAGTGTTTGGGTTTTTTCATTGTCTTTGTAACCCAGCAGCTTGGCCTCACGTGCCTGCGTGGACTATACATTGACAGTGTTTAGACTCCAGGAACAAAATGTTTTCAGCTCCAAAGCCGATGTTTCCTCTTGCTTCAGAGCGATGTGCTTCATCACATAAACCATCTTCTCATTTCGCAAATTCCCTTTGCAGTTTTAGCTTTTGGCAGAAATGACCCAGCGACAAAATCCACGTGGCCATTTATTTACACTGGTGTGTACAATTCCCAAGTGGGCCACGGGACTGGTCCCTGCCCCCGAGAGTGGCACCCACCCAGCAGTGATGCCCATCCTTCCACTCCCCAGGTGCTGCTGTGCTGGGGGCTGGGTGGTATGGACACGCAGGGAAGCAAAGATTCACTGCTGGGGAAGAGCTGCTGCTTCCCACCCACCAGCTCCAAGCTGTCAGTAGAGAGGGAGCTCTTTTCAGCACACTCCAAACCATGTACACGCGTGAAACAGCACCAGTACCCAGTTAAAAAAAAATAAAATAAAATTTCCTAAGCTGTCATGTGGCTCACAAGCGACAATCTGTGTGTAACAAAATCAAAAGGACAAATCTTCTTGGTGTCCCCACCTTCTTCCAGCCCACAGCCTTAACAGCAGGTTTCAGCTGGCCAGCACCATTGCTGAGGAGGCCAGCTTGAGAGGAAAAAACCCAAAAGCTTTTCCTTCCTGGGCTTAACTCTGCCCCACCTCTTGTGAGAGAGGGCCCAGCCTGCTTGAGGACTGCAGCAACATAGAATCAAAGAATGATGGAGTCATTTGAGTTACAGGGGCCCTTAAAGATCACCTGGTTATAAACCCTCTCCCATGGGCAGGGTCAACTTCCACTGGAGCAGGGTGCTCAGAGCCCCGGCCAACCTCCCCTGCAATGGTGCCAGGGATGGGGCAGCCACCACCTCTCTGGGCAGCCTGGCACAGGCTCTCACCACCATCAGTGGCCAAAATCTCCTCTTTCTCTCCAGTCTAAATCTCCCTCTTTTAGTTTAAAACATCACCCTCAGTTCAGTCCCAGCAGGCCCTGCATGACCCTGATGGGTCCCTCACCATCTTCCTTTTAAGTTTCCATGACTCTGGTTTAGTTGGTTATTAAGAAATTAAGCAGCAATCCCCTTTCACCAGCTGTGCTTTTAATAAGATGATTCTGCTCATAACATCAGTGCTCTCTGCGTAACACCAGTGACTCAGTTCAACCACAGCCCCTTTTTCTCTCAAACACTTGACAGTAAGAAAGCGGCCGTGCCCAGACGAGGTGCCAAGTCCCAGGGAGAAATAACTACAGGTAGTTATAGAGGGTTACAGGAGACTGAATGGCTCACCTCAGACAAAGCAGCGAAGGAGCACCAGCCCAAGCTGCAGTGAGAGGTCTCGCCCAGGTGGCGGGGGTCCCTCTCCTGGGGCACACTGACCTGCCAAGCGTGCTGCTGAGCACCAGCACCCCGAGGCCGTCGTGTCACGCACAGCAGCATTCGTCCCTCCGTGGCTTGGCTGCTTGTGTACTTCTAGGATGTGGAGTAGGAAACGGATTATTTTGGGCACTGTCAAGCAATTGCTGTGTTTTATTACAAGGAAAAGGGCTATTTTAGGACTGTGAAAACTGACCTTAAAATAGTAAAATCTCAGAATACCTTGTACTCTTTCTCCATCTCTCTGCTGGAAAAGATGGATCTGCCCAGTCAGCAGAGCTGTTCAGCAGCCCCAGAGAGAGCCCCATCCCACACCATGTGCTGTGGGGAGCAATCCTGTCCCACCACCATGTGCTGTGGGGAGCAGCCGTGTCCCACCACACCATGCACCATGGGGATCAGTCCCATCCTTCACATATATGTCCCCATGCAAAAGCAGCTGGTGCATGGGTGGAGCACAGTCTGCCCCAACATGTAACCTGAGTTTTGGAGGTGAGGAGTCCCCTGTCTCGCCCATGACAAGAGCAGGTGCTTCTGGGATGCCAGCCTGGAGGGCTCAGTGCTGCCTGGGGATCTGGCAAGCCGATGACAACAGGCTGCTTTGCCAGCAGCTCTAAAGGTCAATGAGTGCTTATCTAAATAGCACGACTTCCCTTTGTGTACACATTCTTCTGTGCTTTTAAAAGGCCTTCAGCATTTCCCGTGGACTATGGAAATGTAGCCTCGTGCGGTGTGTGTTGGCATCCCCACAGCACAGGTGGCAGCTCGGGCAGCACCCTTCGTGCCCATGCTGTGGAGGGGCTCCTTGCCCATGTCCACCATACCCATCTTTTTCCTTCTGCTAGAAAATTTTGTTGGCTCCACATACCAAGATCTGCAGGTTGTATTTCCTACCTGGAAACTCACCAAATGGTAAAACTTGCTTCCAAAACGCTGCCTGAATTCCCCTTGAGCCAGGCTGTGCCTTCACCACTTGCTGTCTGTCGCTCCAGCACGAGGTGGGAGGTCTGGGGGGGGGGATGAAGCACACTGCATCAGCCTGTCCCGCTTGTCTGGGGGGTCTTTGGCTTCATTTCTCCTGCAGGAAGGAGCTCCTAGTGATTCTCAGTCTTGCTAACCCCGTGGTTTGCTGTCATCAGCTTCCTGGCTTTGTGATGTCCTCCCAGGAGATGGGATGGGGACAGGAGGGGGTTCCCCCATTGCCCTCCTCTGTGTGCCAGGGGCAGCTGCCTGCAGAGATGGGGACTTCCAGAAACTTGCCATCTGGTGATTAGGGTGGTACATTAACAGGTCTGGTCCCTCCCACAAGGCACAATTAAATCCTCCAGACACTCTCTTTGCCCCCATGTTTTCTGAATTAAAACAGCTGCATCCACCAAAAGGTCCTCACTCGATAGACCTGGAGGGGATACAAGGAAATCTGGGGTAGGGTGGGAGCTCTCTTGCAAATATTACGGTGTCAAGATGGGCAGGGAGAGGGGACCTTGTGCTTCACCAGAAGTTGGCAGGCTGCGATTCTGCTGGTGGGGCCTCAAAACACCAGGAGCAGCAACACTCCCCAAAACTCCAGTTTGTTTCATGCTGAAAAGGGGAACAAAACCACAACATACGTGCCGTCCTGACAAGACATCTTCTGAGGAACAAAGAGGCCACTGTCTCATGCAATGGCGTGGTACGTTAAGAACCAACTAGACCCAGTTTCTGCCCTCACTGGACCCACACCTGAGATGGCCCTGCCAGGGCCCTGCTCCCCCTCCCCTGCCATCAGCTGCCTGTCACCTCCCAGCCACGGCCACCTGCCATCTGCCTAGAGTCGACGACTCAAGTGGCAGCAAAGCTGCGGTGGCAGAAGAGCATGGTGGGGCTGGCGAGGCGGAGATGCCCTTGTCCCTCTTGGGACCCCAGAGCCCCTCCAGGGAGATGTTCCAGCCAGGGACTGGTCTCCCTGTCACCCGCAATGCCGGGACGAGGCCCACGCTTGGGTTTCCGCTGCCGTTTGGTTTGCTGTGAGTAATTCCCCACGCCAGAAATCATTGTGAAATGCACCGGCTGAGCTTTTCAACTTCGAAAAGAACAGAACAAAATGTTTTTACAGCTTCCGAGCTCTTCCTCAAAACCTTTGAGCCAGAAGATGAAGCAAAACTGCCCTTTCCGCTCTGCACAATTGCAGCTCTGAGAGGCGGACTTTATACAAAGGGGAAAAAAAAAAATCCGTGAGAAATAAAAAAAACAAAAAAAACCCCGAAGTCTGCTTCCCTGCAGCTGTCCGCCTCTCCTGTCCTCCGTCCTCTCCTGCTGTTCCGAGGTTCTGCCAGGAGATGGGACCGTGCAACGCGCAGCGGGGCTGCGAGCGCGGGCGGGAGCGGAGCGCCGGGAACCCCCGGGAACTCCGCGGGACCCCCCGGGCTCTCTCCGCAGTCTGCGGGGCAGCCGAGCTTTACGAGCCCCAGCCTCCAGCCAGGCAACGGGCAGCACTTTTCCCCTTCGCTGCTTGCATCGGTTCAGAAAGGCGGAGAAGGGCGCGCTCTAAGCCGAGCCGCATCTTTACCGGTCCCGGGGGGTGCCAAACAGCGGCTTTGTGTGGAGTTGGCTGGGGTTACTGGGGAGAAAAGAAGGGATTGTGTGCAGCAACAGCTCTAACTGTCCAACACCCCTGCGAAATTGCTTTTTAGGGTTTTTAAAATAGCTCCTCTAAGTTTCAGTCGCTGCCTGATTTCCCAGGAGCTGCAACAGCTCGCAGGTGCCATTTCCAGAAACCTTCCCATCACCCAGGCAGCTCACACACCGTGGCTTCCCAGGAGCTGCACGGGGCTCTCTGCCTGGCACAGCAGCAGCATCACCACCACCACCCCCCCCCCGCACCATCAGTGCCCCCCGTACCGGGCTCCCCGATGCCCTGGGCCCGGCTCCCGAAGCAGGTCACTCAGCCACGAACCTGATAGTCTCTGGTTTAATGATGCAGCTGCAACACGGCCAGGACAGAAACTGCTCCTCTTTGCATATACATTTAAGTCTTACAAGTGAAATACAAACCCCGAAATAGCCAGCGCAGGTTGTGCTCCAAATATGGAGCTGCCACTTGGGAGAAAATGTTACCCAATTTGAAATTTTCAGCCCACAGCTGCAATTTAATTGCTTAATGCCCACAGCAAGCAGTTTTCTTCTAAATTAATAACATGAAATATATTAGGAAATTAAAATAGCTTCATTGGCACATATGTTTTTGTGCCTCCTTACCTTCTTGGTATATTTTTAGAACAGGAGATGTTATCGCTCAGAATCTCATATAAAGGATTGATAACAGTTAATAATTAGTGTATTAATGCACCAGACTGCAGCAAAATTAATGCAGGCTTTGTCTCCCTGGGTGTCATTCGCCACTACACAGTGAAGCAGCAACAAAACCAGGCCCAAAAGCAGTGACTGACATCCCAGGGAAAATGACCTGGTGTGGGGAGAAGCCAGGAGTAGCGGGTCACAGACAGTGGGGATTGCTCCCAGGGACGGTCTGACAGCCCTGGACTCAGGGCAGCAGGCAGCACGGGTTGGTGAGGACATTGGTGCTGGTGGCACCGACGGGAAAAATGCTGAACAATGATGAGGTTAAACAAAAATTCTTTGGTAACTTATCTGCTGGAGATGGGAGAGCCCAAGTCCTGGGGTGCAGCAAGGAGCAGGGGAAGGGGACATGGCCTCGGTGGAGCATCACCAGCACCCATCCCCACAGGGTTTCCCACGAGGACACCCAGCCTCATCCTGCCTGTGTGTCCAGGGGATGCTCTGAGATGCGAGTTATTACCAGTGCTGCTGCAAAAACAACCGCGCTCTGCATCCATCCATCTGTGGTGATGATGGTCCCAACCATACCCCTTGTGCCCCCCCAGATTCACCCTGATGTGGGGACCTGGAGGCTTCTTGGCATCCCCTCTTGCTTTCGAGCAAAGGCTAGAAGCTGCCCTGGGGTCATGCCTCCAGAGACTTGCTGGGGTCCTTTTAAAAGCATTTTAAGTGGAGGCCCTGAGGGCAGGTCCCTGGGCCAGGGCTGAGGCATCACAGTCCCTCCCTCCTGCTCTCAGAAACCAGCTGTCTGCCCCAACACACTGCATCTTCCTCACATGCCCAGTCCTGGGCTCTGGAGTCAGCCCCACAGCCTTGGGCACTTCATTCTGAGACTGGAGGTTCTCTGCTGACCATCCGATACTCGGCCCATGCTCACCCAGCTGCAGTCAGCCCCTGTCCCACAGCTCCATGACCCACACAGCCCCCAGCACCCCCCAGCCCGGGAGGAGGTTGCATGGCCCTGCCAACACCCCCAGCCCTGTGACACAGATGTTTCCAGATGCAATGGCTTCCTCCCAGCAGCCAGGGTTGCTTGTCCCAGGGAGCCACCATCCCAGTCCCCTCACAGAGGCCCTGCTTTCCTGGGCTGCACCCCAGCTCTGCCTACATAGCCCCTGAAATGTGCGGGGAACTGGGGACCTATTTTGGGGTGAAAACAGAGGATTTCTCCTGCAGCTTGCCAGCCCCAAGAGCTGTGCTGCCAGGGGCCCCCCAGCTGTGCAGCTCCCCATGCTGGGAGAAAGCTGGAGGTCTGGTGGGACTGGGGGCTGTGATCTGCCTCCATGCCCTGAACCTGCCCATCGTGCCTGGGCCCGTGGATGTCCTGCTGCAAGGCCACGCTCACATTGCTCCAGAACCTCCCCTGCACAAGCACCTGGGATCCTCAGTGTCCTGGGGTCTGCATATGCTGCAAACTCCGGGGTGACATTTTAAGGATCCCAGGCTCTCTGTAGTGCAGGGTTATTTGTCCTGACTGTGCTGTTCCCCCCCATTCACTTCCAGCTGCACTGGCACTGAAACCATTGCAACTGGAACAGCTCTTAAGCCAAAAATATTTGGCATTCACACCAACTGTTGGGAGCACTTTAGCGCGTGGGTTTCGAGGCGTTTATAATCACCTCCCACCTTGGGAGGAACCATGACTCTCAGAGCAGTACATTTTCTGAGCACAGAGAACATTTCAGACCACCAGCCTCTTGCAGCTTCCTCCTAATGAGAGCTTTTGTAGCAGACCAGAGTTTGACATGGTGGGACACGGCCTGAGCCTGGCAGGGAACATACACTCTGAATTGGCAGAGGGATCAAAGCTGATATTTAAGGGACCACTGAAGAGTCCCCGTGGAAACTACAATGCTTCTGTGGCAGCTTTACACCCCTCCTCACTCAGCCCCGGAACAGTGGGGCCAGGCAGGTCTCTGCAAGCCTGATGGGGCCACTTTGGCAGCCAGGCACCTGGAAAGCTCCGATTTAAACCTCCAGGACACACCAAACTGGTGGCTGGTGGCACTGGTCAGCCTCCCCTGGCTCCAGCACAGTGGAAGAACCAAAGAAGCACAAACTCACCTCTCCACACCCTACCCAGCTCCTGGGCAGGCTGGAAACCCTCTAATGATGAGGATGGAAGAAAAATCCAGATGTTTTCCTGCACCAGGAACCTCTGACTGACCCAAATCAGCTCTGGGAAATTGTGATGGTGAGTAGTGGCTGATGGGACTGGAGTTTGTAACATATTTCATGATAAAGGGACTCTTTATAAATATTTATCATTTTGTGATGCCAAAACAGAGCGAGCACATTTTGATCCAGGCTTTCACCAAGGGCTGACCCTTCCTCCCCCCAGCAAATAGTGACGGGAACTTACTAAGACAACTTCTCCCTCTACAGATCCTTTCACTAGTGATGAAAGTCCCGTAACAATTGGCCTCATTCCTTTGCCACAGCTACACAATTTCAGGTGTCTTCAAAAGACAAACAGCTGCAAAAGACACAGTAAAAAGGTGGAACTCCTCATGCTGCTGCAGAAACACAGCCTGGCATCATTACCTGGCAGATTCTGCAAGGGAATAAGGTAAAGTACCAGCACTAATATACCAGCTGCTCATAAATTTGGAGCGTTTGGGCATTTGATTTTTTTGTTTTCCTCCCCCTGTTGTGTCTCCAGAGAATTCCGAGAGATAAAACGGACCCTGAACCACAGTCAGGTCAGGGGCAGGTGCAGCTGGCCACTGCTGAGAATAGGAACCAGAGCTTGAGCCATCACTCTGTGCTTCAGAAAGGGACCCCTGAAACATTTCACCCATGGGTGGTCATTTGCAGTAAGGCACAGCCAAGGAGAAACAGTGTTTGCTGTTCATGAGGTGAGAGCTGAGCAGGGGACATCTGGGTCACACAGAGGCACATCACTGCTTGCTGGGAAACCGGCCAGATCTCCTGATCCAGTACTTTCCAGTTCATCAGCACATTTTGTTTTTTCCTCTGGCAGGAGGGATGTGCCGACAGCAGCACTTCGGCTGCAGCGCTGCTGCTGCTGCAGGAGCTGCACGCTGGGCAGAGGGATGATGCAGATGCAGGGATGCTGCAGTCCACACGTGACAGAAGTGGAGCATGGCCAAGGGACAGTCAGCAGCAGCCACCTTCCCCAGCTTGGGACACAGAATGGGGCAGCTTTAGACCACAAAGGGAGTTTTAAAGCTGGTCTGCACCCTGCTTCACCCCATGCTCCAGACTGCTCCCCTGGGCAATGGGGCCAGTCCAAACAGAGCAAAATGTGCTGGTCTCAGCTGGCTGGATTGGCCCCATGGGGCAAATACCACCTGCTGAGACTTTGCAGTTTGGACTCTGACTCGATGCTGATGAGGACAAGGGATGCACCATGAAGCTGTGCTCATCTGTTCTCAGGGATGGTCACAACCACACGTCACCACTGACGCAAGGGTGGCATGATGCCCAGGACAGCCTTTGCGGGTCACTAACCTCTTCTCCAGCAGCTTGCATTCAGTAGATCAGCTCTCCAGCCCTGCTTACCCACACAAAACACTGTGCTGTGCCTGGTGCCACATGACTGCTCTGATACCCCCCAGGGTGTGTGTTCTGCAAAGGACAGACAACACAAAGATGGACAGGGCGCAACAGGGATCCAGCTTGTCCTGGGAAGAGCTGACTCTGAGCAGCGATAATGAGAACTGTTAAGACAGCCTTGTTGGAACTTAAGGGAAGAAAATTTATTAGGCAAATTCAGTCTTCCAGTGAAAAAACTAGCAAGCACAAAACCAAAGCAAAATATAATAAAGATGTCTGCAAATACTGCCCCCCACCTCTACTCATGGTGAGGAGTCTAGAGCACACATCTAGTGAGGAGCGGCTGAGGGCCCTGGGCTTGTTCAGCCTGGAGAGGAGGCTGAGGGGAGACCTTCTGGCTCTGACAGCTCCTGACAGGAGGGGGGAGCCAGGGGGGGTCGGGCTCTGCTC